>PITA01004627.1:0-121069 GCA_004023965.1 Spilogale gracilis | reverse complement strand
TATGGTGGTGGTGTTGATGGTGGTGGTGGTGGTGATGGTGGTGGTGGTGATGATGATGGTAGCAATAGGATGATGACAGCAACCATGCCGCTACTGCTGCTCCTGTATTTGTCACAAGGCTTACTTTGGCCCCAGGGCTATTGCCCAGAGTCTAACTACTGCTTCCACTTACTGCCTGTTATCCTTTTGGTGGACTCCTTCAGCTTTTATTTTAGATCCTTCCTGCGCATTTTCTTCAGTTGTTCTTTTCCTTAGCGTTCAGTCTTTAACTTTACTTCCTTAGGATTGTGATGGGCTTCTTAGACCAGCAGCACTTTAAAGTTCTTAGTTACCTTTATTAAGAATATTAAGGAGAGTGGAGTACATGGGTGGCTCAGTCATTATGACCTGTCTGCCTTCAGCTCAGGTCATGATCCCTGAGTGCCAGGATTGAGCCCCACATCAGACTCCCTGCTCAGCGGGAAGCCTGCTTCTCTGCTTCTCCCTCTCTCACTTGTGTTCTCTCTCTAGCTGTGTTTCTCTCTGTCAAATAAATAAAAATCTTAAAAAAGAAAAAAAAATATTAAGGAGAAAATGCAGCCTGCTTCACAGCAACATTTAGAGGGTTTGTTCAGTTTTAGGTTAATAGGATTGTCAGAATTTCTGATGAAGTAATTCTGGAGACAGGGTTGAGACTGCATTTCTAACACATTCAAAAGTGAGAATGATGTTACCAATGTGAAGACCACACTTTGAGAACCACTGCTCTAAAAGAATTGTATACCTTAAGAACATCAAAAGAAATATTTCTGCATAATTTTGTTAATTTCAGATAGTGTTATATCCCAAAATACTCCTAAAACTAATCTGTTAGACATGAAACAGGAAATAGGTAGATGACAAATACCTTAAATTTCATGGTAACATCTTGGGCCCTCTGAGATTGCTTATTTAGCCTAGTTCTGTGGAAAGGAAATCTCTTCTCTTCCCAAACTGTCCATTTTCAGGTAACAAAGCTGGAGAAAAAAAATAGTTGAGGCACAAAACTGCTCCAGCTTTCAAAAATCTCATCTGTATAAATTTTTAGATTATTTGTACCCCCTCGTGTTTTTCATGTTTCATTTTCCTCGAAGGCTCCTTTCCTTTTATACGTATTCCCACCACATTAGTGACTGTTTAACATCTCCAACATTTTCTCTCTAGGTTTTTATCGGTTCATGAGGGTCATTACATAAAATATCCTGTGTTGAAATAAATATGCTACATGGTTCACTAAACTCAATCTTTGGCAAAATGACATCTCTACACACATTCCTCATGAGGTAACACAAGGGAAAGTTTTGCATGAGCAAATATACAAATCAAAAATGATCTCTGGGTTGACTTGTGATTAGTAGTATTAAATGTTACATCTAAGTTATTCAAATATAAACATGCATTTGAGATACATGGTGATGGTGGGACTCATTTCTCAAGCCAGATATTTGGTTCCCACACCACCTTCTTTATAGATTCTGAGACAAAAGATTAAGAAAATATCATCCTTAACTTTAATAAACAGAGTACTTTAACATCCTTCCTATTAATAATGTTCATTTCTTCTCCAGGGGTTATCCTCCTATGATATATTTTTTTCTGATTATGCCACAAATGGAAACACTTGCATTACAACCGTGTTTCTCTGTATGTGATACTTACATAATATGCAACAAAGTCAACATTTTGGCTTATAATACTTGTCAAAATGTAGATTCCTGAGAGTCACTCCCAGAACAGTTGAACCCAAATCCCTGGGAATACAGTCAAAATTTGCAAATACACTGTGTTCTGCGGGCGATTAAGATACATTCAGAATTACTGAATTACACATTCAGAACTACTGTTCTAGGGATATAAACAATTAGAGGAATTTGCAGCTATGTTCCTGTTCCTTTTCTGTATGACATAGCACCAAATTATATCTAAAGCCCTGTGCAGCTTATAATAGAAAAATAAAAAATAAAATAAAATAAACCTATATCCTTATTTAAAACAGATGTTCTAGAGTGCTGGAAATAGTGGCCTCAAAAATGAGATTTTTTTTTGAACCATAACATTAAGAATTTCCATGTGTATATGAATATGAAGGACAGCATAACATGACAGCATTTTTAGAAGGTGAATCTTATTTTTCAATATCTTATGCGGGAGCACCTGGGTGGCTCAGTCAGTTAAGCAATGGATTCTTGGTTTCAGCTCAGGTCATGATCTCAGGGTCATGAGATCTATCCCTGCATCAGACTCCACATTGAGTGTGAAGTGTGCTTTAGATTCTCTCCCTCCCCCTTGGCCTCCCACCCCTACTCACACACTCTCTCTCAAATAAATAAATAGATAAAATCTTTATAAATAAATAAATATCTTATTCAACATCCCTTGCAATATTTATCATATTTTCAATTTTTTATTACATTATTCTTGTGCTCAGTATCTATGCTAGAATGGTCATTTCCATGTTGAATCTTTTGATCTCTTTTTAAGCTATTCTAATTAGGTTACCATCTGGTTGTAGAAATGTCCTAATCTGCATAAATAACATCGGAGGTTTTTTAGAAAACATTTTTGGTTTGTGAAATGTATTTCTAAATTAACATTTAAATTTCACTATAATATTAAAGAGAATCCCAGACATTTTTCTCACCACTGTGAGAAATGACATGCATGGATTCTGAGACTCTACTACATGTAAGGAAATTTATTGCATAATTACCTTAATTAAGCCAATATCATTATAGAAAAAATATGAAGGTGGGACTCCTTATAAGATCATATTTGGCCTTCTTTATTTTTCAAGTCTATACACCTAAAAGCCAAATTTTCCATACCTCATTAATTTTAGAATATCTATATTGACTTAAAATTATAATTCTGTAGATTTCCTTTTTATTTAATAATTGAAAACTCAACTATTAAGAAACACAAGTATATTTTTTTTCGTGAATACTAATCTAGAATTTATTGTTTCAAGTATAATTAGAAGCATTTTAAATCCTATTAAACATTCCAAATTCTGACCTGAATTTATTACCCAGAACTCCAAGCAGATATCTCTTTTATTTCTCTTAATCTGTCTTTTTTTTCTACTTTTATTACTGTCTTCCCCTTTTATCCCATTTTGTTTTCCACAGTTTTAGTTACCTACAATCAAATGTGGTTTGAAAACAGATGATCCTCCTTTTTACAAATAGTCAGAAGGTCAGTAATAGCCTAACATCACAATACCTGTGTCATTCACCTCACTTCATCCCATCACATAGGCATTTTATTATCTCATATTATCACAAGAAAAAGGGTGAGCACAATACTATAGGATACTTTTAGAGAGAGAGAGACCACATTAACATATTTTAAACTTTATCAAAGGTATGTATAAATATATGGAAAAACACAACATCTATAAGATTTAGCACTATCCAGGGTTTCCCGTTTCCACTGGGGGGATCCTGAAACATATTTCTTGCAGATAAAGAAGGGGACTGCTACTTCCTTTATTCCCCTTTCCCTTTCCATCTTTCTTCTTTCCCTTCTTTAATCAGCATCGTATTGCATTGATCATTTTTTCAGTAACTTAACATTACCTACAAAATTTCGTATAAAATGTTTGCCAGTGCATTCTAAATGAACTGAGCCTGAAGCTTTTCACATTTTTAGCACAATCTAATAAAATAAAGAATTTTAAATCTTCTTTAGTTAGATTTGATCTAGGGTTAATTCTATTGAATATGGAGAATCCTAATGATTAACTGAAATTCTCATTTGGGGTTTATATGCTGAAATCTATTAATTTTTCTACTCTTCAGCTTAATTTTTCAGACAATAGCCTCTTGATTGGCTATTCATCTGGTTCTGACTTTAGTTTTATTAATCCAGGTTCTGGCTTTAAAGACATCACTATCCACATCGGCAATCAGACAGCTAGTATAATGGGAATAAGTGACTTTGGGAGACTAAAATATTTGAGAAAATTATTTTGTTGGGGAGGAAAAAATTTTTTGTATCCTTCAAAGTTCTTGAGATCCATCTAAGAATCACATTGACATGAGGCAAATTAGCAGGAGAAAAACAAACAAAACTTTAATAACATGTATACCTTCTGTATATATGTGAGAAACCCAGGAATACTGAGGAAGTCCCCAAAATGACTTAAGTAAAGCCATCACCTTAAATACCATCTTCAGCTAAAGTCAAAAGGTGTTGGAGGTGGAGAGTCAGTTGTGGGTGCTTACCACGAAAAGCACAGTAACAATACTTAAGATGTTCCAGCAGAGCTGAAGTCATTGTCTTCTCCACTAATAAAAGTTTCTAGAGATTTAGAACCAACCCCCTCTTCCTGGTAAAGCAAAGGAGACACCCTCACAAATGGAAATTTCCTTTACAAATGTACATGTCTCTTACAAATGGAAAACTTTTTCTCAGTTTTCAGAGCTTCTGCTATGTGTGCAGTTTTAAATTGATATTCTACCTGTGGGAAAGACTTCCAATTTTATCTAAATCAAGCTCATCTCCCCCAAATTAATTACTGTCTTCAAGCTTTCTATATGTCTTTGCAGTCCACTTATTAGCTATCAAAATAAATCAACTATTTACATCCACATGTTTTCTACTCTAGCTTTCATTTGTCCTTCTTGAAGATGACAGAAAATAGGGGACTAGAGACAAAGTTATTTTAGAATCCAAAATTGACTTAATGTAAAAATTCAGACTCCATGGAAAGAAGAAAGCTACCTGAAGGCAGAAACCAATTAATGATCAGCTATATTCAAATCTTGAATCATTATACCATTACACCAATTTTAACACATTCTGATCAGAATTTTAATGGTGATCCAGAAGAATTTGTGAGTAGGAATTTATTCCATTTGGGAACAGCATATGCTAAATGGTTTAGCTCTAATCAGTCTGCACTACTGATTGTTTTCCTTACATTTATATAATACCATATATGACAACTGACAGGTGGGCTAGGTTTTTATACAGATATTTTACCTATTAAGAAAGGATAGCTAGGGGCGCCTGGGTGGCTCAGTTGGTTAAACGACTGCCTTCGGCTCAGGTCATGATCCGGGAGACTTGGGATCGAGCCCTACATTGGGCTCCCTGCTCGGCGGGAAGCCTGCTTCTCCCTCTCTCAGTCCCCCTGCTTGTCTTCCCTCTCTTGTGTTTCTCTGTCAAATAAATAAATCTTAAAAAAAAAAAAAAGAAAAGAAAAAAGAAAGGATAGCTACCTTTCTAATATTTTTAAATAATACCATAAGCTACCTTAAATTGTCATCATTGGTAGCATTTATGTTTTCTATGAATTACCAAAAACAAATAAACAGCCCCCCCCAAAGAAACCTGTGTGCTCTTAAAAATATTGAAGGCAATTTTCTGAAGTCATATATTCAACAGTCAAGAAAGATGGCATATGTATTTATTTGTATTTTTTATATACAAGTACTTTTATTGTTTTCAGTTTGCTCTAAATAGGTAACAGTTATTCTTGGACAATGAGATGATTTGGGTTGTCTTTAAAATTTATCAAGTATTAGGTCTACTTCAATGACAAAGTAGACAAAACATAATAAAGCCCCTTTCCTTATTCTCAATCAAAAAGCTAATAGGCAAGGTCTAGTATAGTAGAAAAGCAACCCAACCTGTGCCAGGGCCTGCCCAAGTGGAATACAAACACTACAGGGCCTAGGGTTCACAAAAGAAGGATACCTGAGTGAGGAGGCAGTCACAGAGGATTAGAACCTTAGCTACAATCAAGAGTTAGTAAATATATTGAAGTTAATGATAACCAGTTTTTCATTGTTGGGGAAGAGAACTATAAATATGGAAAGAGGAGAGCTAAAATGAACCAAATGGTGTTGGATCAAAATTGGAGTTACTAGTGTTTATTCATGAGTTTTAACAGAAGATAAACAGATAGATAAAATGATGTATGAATATTTGTATATTTTCTACCCTTGCCCACTGAGAGGGCCTTAGAGCATTTACACCACAGTAGCAGTGAGCATAGCTGGCATTCAGATGTTGATTTTAGAATATCACTTTTAGCATAGGCAGTAATTTCTTTGACATCAACCCTAGCAACATTTTTCTATATATGCCTCCTAAGGCAAGGGAAACAAAAGCAAAAATAAATTATTGGGACTACACTAAAATAAAAAGCTTTTACACAGCAAAGGAAACTATCAACAAATCAAAAAATTAGCCTACTGAATGAGAGAAGATATTTACAAAAGATATCCAAAATATATGAACAACATATACAACACAACACCCAAAAAACAAATTATCTGATTTAAAATGGGCAGAGAAACTGAATAGACATTTTTCTAAAGAAAATGGCCAACAGACACGTGAAAAGATATTCAACATCACCCATCATAAGGGAAATGCAAATCAAAACCACAATGAGATACAACTTTACATCTGTCAGAATGGCTAGTATCAAAAAGACCAAAAGTAACAAGAGTTAGTGACCATATGGAGAAAAGGGACCCCTCATGTACTGTTAGTAAAGTACATTGTTAATTGGTATAACCATTGTGGAAAACAGTATAAAGTTTCCTCCAAACATTTAAAGTAGAAATACCATATGACCCAGTAATTCTACTCCTGGATATTTACTGAAAGAAAATGAAAACACTCTGATTTGGAAAGATACATGCAGCCTTATGTTTATTACAGCATTATTTACAATAGCTAAAATATGGAAGCAGTCTAAGCATCCATCAGTAGGCAAATGGATAAGAAACACATTTCATATATATATAATTATATATATAATACAGCATAAAAAAGGATGAGATCTTGCCATTTGTGACAACATGGATGGACCCAGAAGGTATTATAATTAAGTGAAATAAGCCAGACTGAGAAAGACAAATACCATATGATTTCATTCATATGTGGAAGCTAAACAACAAAACTAATGAATAAACAAACAAAAAACAGAATCACACCTATAATTAGGGAGAACAAACTCATGGTTGCCAGAGGGATGAAGGTTTGCAAAATAGGTAAGGTGGAGTGGGATATAAGGTTTCCAGTCATGGAATGAGTAAGTCAAGAATACAAGGCACAGCTTAGGGAACATACTCAATAATATTGTAATAGTGTTATATGGTGACAGGTGATAGCTGTCCTTGTGTGAGCATAGAATTAAGTATAGTGATCTTGATTCACTATGCTGTACACTCAAAACTAATGAAACATTGTGTATCAACTATACTTAAGTTAAAAAAATCTTTATTTTTTGAAAATAAAACATCCCTCTCCAGTAATAGGAACAAAGGTTACTTATAGAAATAGATGATTCCAGGAGTGGGACAAGAAAGGAACAATATGAGCTTAGAACATCTTTTGTGTCATTAAGCAAGGAAGACTTGAAGACTTCAGAGAAAATCTTTGCACACCAAAAGTATACAGAAACAAATTTAAAAGGGACATCCATTTCCCAATTCTGGGACAGTTTGGTTATTACATAAATGATAGCAACGTATTATAATGCTGATATGAACTAGATAGTAATTGTTCAATAAAGAGGATGTAAAGCTCTTTCTTACAATGGAATGTCAACTAATAAATGTAGAAGGCATGATGGAATTTGAAAATTTTCATTTGCCACCATTGCAGAAATAATCAGTTCAGGCAAGAAACATCAATGGATTTTAAAACTAGCAGATAAAGGTGAAATAAGGACTGAGGTTTTCTTTATATTCATCTCAAAGTAGCTCCCAACAAACTATTAAGTACTATTTCTTAAGGGGAAAAAAGAATAAAAAAGAAAAAAAGTATAAAAATCTATTTGATGCCATTCAGAGTTAATATTACCAGTAAGGGGACAAATTGATATCATGTGCCAAATGATAAAATACAATGAGCAGAGCATCACCTCTGTGATATTTCTATCAAAACCTAAGTGTAATCATAAGAAAACAAGGGTCACACCCAAATGAAAGACATTCTGTAGAAGAATTGGCCTGTAATATTTGTAAGTGTCAAGGTTATATAAGGTAGGAGGGACAGTGGAACTTTCCCAGATGGAAGGAGGCTAGAGATGTGGTCTATCTGGGGGCAATATATGAACTTACATGAGACCATTTTGCTAGAAAGGCATTATTGGAACAAGTGACAAAACTTAAGTAGAGTTGCTTTGTGAAGAAAATTTGGGGTTCTTTGTATCATTTGTTCAATTTTCTGTAAACTTGAAATTATTTCATAATAAAATTAAAACAGGCTCAATAGCATTTAAAGTAGGTATCAGGGTTAAACACTAATAAATAAAATCCAAAATTGTATTAAGTACTACATGTATCATAATCAAGTAAGATTTTTTTCAAGCATAATCTATTACAAAGAAATATAAATACTCACAAATTTAGTGAACTTAGTCTGTAGTAGATATCTTTTTCAACGTGAAAGTGATAGGTAGCCTCAACTGTAATTAATTCAGGAATAAGTCAGGGATACAAAAATTATTACTTTTTTAAAGATTCATTTATTTGGTGGTTTTTTTTTTAAAGATTTTATTTATTTGACAGAGAGAAACACAGCCAGAGAGGGAACACAAGCAGTGGGAGTGAGAGAGGGAGAAGCAGGCTTCCCGCCGAGCAGGCAGCCCCATGCGGGGCTCGATCCCGGGATTCCGGGATCATGACCTGAGCCAAAGGCAGAGGCTTAACCACTGAGCCACCCAGGGGCCCCCATTTATTTGTTTTAAGGAGTGAGAGAGCACATGCTCGAGGCGAGAGGCAAAAAGAGAGGGAGAATCGTACTGCTCCGAGCCCAACATGGGGCGTAATCTCAGGATCTGAGATCATGACATGAGCTGAAATCAAGAGCCTGATGCTCAACCAACTGTGGCACCCAGGCACCTCATCAACAATCATTACTTAACATTGTTCTGGATGTTGTAGTCAATGCAATGAAGAAAATAAATTCTTAAAAATTTAATTGTTGGCAAGGAGGAGAGAAACTTAATATTTTTAGGTAAAATAATTACTAACAACAACAACAAACTTCTCATAAATTAATGACAAACACATTAGTACCAATAACCATTTGAAAAGTTGTCATATTATCTGAAGAAGTAGATAAAATGAAAAGTTTTTACATTTGGTTATAAGAAATGCATAAAATATACTATAAAATGGCCATTCATGAAGTCTTAATAATATAAAAACATTTAAAAATATATAAATAAAATCGAAATAAATAGATAGATAGATAGATAGATAGATAGATAGATAGCTTTCTTTTTAGGTGCACCCAGTTGGCTCAGTCATAAAGTGTCTGCCTTCAGCTCAGGTCATGGTGCTGGGGTCCTGGGATTGAGCCCTGCATCAGGCTCCCTGCTTGGTAAAAGTCTGCTTCTCCCTCTCCCACTTCCCCTGCTTGTGTTCCCTCTTTCTCTGTTTCTCCCTCTGTCAAACAGTAAATAAAATCTTTAAATAAAATAAAATAAATAATTTTAGAACTAAAAAAAATTAATTAATTAATTAATTAAACAATGTAGACAAAGTTAAATGCAGAAATCAATAGCACCACCTGGGAAAATTTAAAAAAAAAAAAAGGTATTTTGTATGTCTGTTTTTTGTTCATTTTTTAAATGGAAGGGCGGGGCACCTGGGTGGCTCAGTTGGTTGGGCGACTGCCTTCGGCTCAGGTCATGATCTGGGAGACCGGGGATCGAGTCCCACATCGAGCTCCCTGCTAGGCCGGAAGCCCACTTCTACCTCTCTTGCTCCCCCTGCTTGTGTTCCCTCTCTCGCTGTGTTTCTCTCTGTGAAATAAATAAATAAAATCTTTAAAAAAAAAAATTTAAATGGAAGGGAAATACTTAATTCTTGAATGGACATACAAATAATGTAAGGAAGTTTTCCCCAAGGTAAATATATAGAATATTTTTATGTATCTAAAATTACTTTGAAGGATTTTTTAAAAGATTTTATTTATTTATTTATTTATTTATTTATTTATTTATTTGAGATAAAGCAAGAGTGAGAGAAGAGCACAAGCAGGGAGAGCAGCAGGCAAAGGGAGAAGCAGGCCCCTCACTGAGCAGGGAGCCTGACTTGGGGCTCAATCCCAGGACTCTGGCATCATGACCTGAGTGGAAGACAGATGCTTAACCAACTGAGCCACTCAGGCGCCCCTGCTTTGAGGGATTTTTTTTTTCAATTGAATTTATACTAAATTCATCAAAATAATTACAAATAAGTGGGCATAAAGCAATAGTTTTTTAAATTGTTTTATTGGGGCAGGAAAACTCTTGTATTGCTAGATGCTAACATATGTTGTAAAGATGAAATTATCAAAACACCATATTTTTGGTTTAAGAATGACCAAGTCTGTGGATATAAATGAAATAAAACACTACCACGTGTTATTAGAATGCACATGATCTAGATTTATTTAAAATCATGGAGAAGGTATGATTATTCAACAGATGGTTTCAAATATCTCATTAAAGAAAAAATAGAATTGTATTTTTACTGAAAAACCACTCATGAAAACTAATACCACATTTTTTAAAGACTTAAAAGTAGAAAATAAAGGAAAAAGCTGGGGAGAAACATCAATACATATGTACCTTAACAGAGTGAGAAAGGCTTTCTTAAAATAAAAGCAAGTGCAACAAGCACAAAGAAAAAAATGAATAAATTTGACTATGTATATATAAATGTATTAAAATTAAGGGAAGTGATAAAGTGATTTAAAAACAAAATATGTAAAAAAATAAAGCTTTAATGTTGGTATATAATACATTTCAACAGGTCCGTAAACAGAAAAAATATCAATACAGAAAATATGACTAAAATTTGTCTAAGGGCCTAAAATCACCAGCTTATAAAAGGACCCGTGGATATAACATACATATGAAAAACTGTGGAAACTGCACTAATAATCAAGGAAATGCAAAGTAAAATAGCAATAAGTTATTATTTTTTAGACCAATAATATTGGGAAAGCGTAAACAAAATGTGGCTAGCCTAAGTTGGCAAGTCAGTATGAAAACTGACACTTTCATATCTCCCTGTTGAGAGTGTAAATTAGTGGAGACTTTGCTAGGGTATTGTGGGAATGTCTATCAAAGTTTTAAAACATATTTGTATCATTTGACCCAGTAGTTCCACCTCCATGAAAATCCTTTGAAATGCAAACAGATTTTGTACAAAGTGGTTATCACCAAATTATTTTTAAAGAAAAGTATGAGAACACCCTAAATATTCAGAATAAGGAATGAGAAGGTTCAATGAAAGTCATTTCCTAAGCAGAAATACCACTAGAATGGACAAGAGGGTAGCTGCCATCACTCTAACATCTCCCCTGTGTTTAGAACTTTTATCCTTTCAGTATTGGGATGCTTTCTCTTTCATCCAACTAAAACTCTGAGTCACACAACTAAGTAGCCAATGACTATCATGCTTTATGAAACATGTTATTACATGATAAATGTTTGCTATACATGATTAAGTGAAATGCTAGGTTATAAAAAAGTATAGTCCATAACCTGAATTCTGTTGATTCTAATAAATACACATACCATAAGTACTCATGCATTCATTGGGAAAAAAGAAAGAATGAAATATGCCAAAATTGTTTTTATAGTAATTTTTTGAGTATTGTTTATAGGTAAATTTTTTACCTTATTTAGTTCCATGTGTGTGTGTGTGTGTGTGTGTGTGTGTGTGTGACTATCATCTTTGGAGAATAACTTAAAAATTGTTAAAATAGTAATTATGATTATTGAAAGGACAGATTTTTATTTTATTTTATTTATTTATATGACAGAGAGAAACACAGCTAGAGAGGGAATACAAACAGGGGGAGTGAGAGAGAGAGAAGCAGGCTTCCTGTTGAGCAGGGAGCCTGATACAGGGCTCTATCCCAGGACCCGGGGATCATGACCTGAGCCAAAGGCAGACACTTAGTGACTGAGCCACCCAGGTACTCCAAAGGTTAGACTTTTAGAAAAATCTTCCGAGAGCATAATTTCTCTTTGATGTCTTCTACTTCCATTTTTTTTTTTTTGCTGTTTTTTTCTCCATCCTTTCTATTTTTTTCTTTTTGCCAGAGTAGAAGCAAACTCATAAAATCACCTATTCTAAAAATGATAAGGCTTTAATTTCTTTTGCCTTACAAAGATACATTCTTTCTAAAGCAGATATTGTAAAGATAATGCTACGCGCGCACGCGCACACACACACACACACACACACACACACACACACACTACAATGTCTTGGAGAGGAGGAACAAAAACAGATTTCATGTGAAAAGACCTTGTCAGCCTCCTCAAATCAACAACAACTGTAGAATAAACAAGTTTTTGTATACACTTCTAAATCCTAACCTGATTTCAAAACAAAAAAACAAAACAAAATAAAAACCTTCTCCTAGATTTTTTTGGATGCTGGTTTAATATTGAATTCATTTGCCTGTCTACCCAAGCTGGAGCCCACAGTCTGACATTTTAGTGGTCTCCTTCCTGGCACCCTAAATTCAAGTCTATTTGATATTATCTTGTTTTGACCTCTTCTGTCCCTAGCCATGGGGGTAACTCCATATTCTTTTTCTCCATCTTAGCTAAAGGTTGCTAGGAAATGGGATATCGTTAACATTTTATTGAGTACACTACAAAGTCATGCTAATCTCAGCTGAGTCCTCGTATTTTCTAGAAATGTCCATTCATCCATCACTGGCTGATTTTCAATTCAATTGCCTAAAATGTTTTTCCTAGTCTTCCTTATTCTAAGTTTACGACCTTCCATGGTTACTCTCTCTTTAAAGTGCCAATCTTTTTAGAATTGTTTCTATTTATGCTCTTTTTAAAAAATTCTATCAGATACACTGCTAATAATTCTCTTTTTTTCTTGCAATCCCTTTTCTTTTTATGTCCTGAAATAATACCCTTAGTGTTCTGTCTCTCAGACCATGCCAACTTGAATTTTTTTAGTTATATGATCTTATTTCTATGTTTCATCAAAACTGTCCATGCTTCTCTTTCTTTTTCAAATTCTGTCCATTGATGAGCTCATCTTTAATGTAACATCTGTAGAGTTTTATTCCAATTCTTTGTTGCCAGCCTTTCCATTGTAGGGAGTAGAGGCCTGTGGAATAAAGAAACCTAGTCCAAAAACATTTCATGAGCATTTTTTTCTATCTGCCAGCCACTCCATGTTTATTGTACTCAAGTCAAAATTAACCACTCCTTCCAAAGCATCTCCTCTTCTTCCTTCTGATTTTTTTCTTTTTCTAGAAAGATTTTATTTCTTTGAGAAAGAGAGAGAGATTGAGAGAACGAGGGGGAGGAGGGGCAGAGGGAGAAGCAACTCCCTGAAGATCAAGGAGCCCAGTGTGGGACTTGGTCCCAGGACCCTGGGATCATGACCTGAGCCAAAGGCAGACACCTAACCAACTGAGCCACCCAGGTGTCCCTCCTTTTTTTCAATAAAGGCACAATTGATCTCCCTGAAATGAGAGCTATTTCTAACTTTTCATCCCCATCTATCCCAATCTAACTTTTCCATTCAATCAATCAGACGTTTTTGTGAATCATGTTTTCTACATTCACTAATTGGTCTCTCATTACCTCTTTTGCACATTTTTTCAAGAAAAGTGGTATCTTCTTATCTTTCTGTATTCTGAACTGGCCTTAATATCACTTTGTTATTTGTCAAAAATAGCTCTGATGTTAAAATCCCTTGACTCAAAACTTTCAACTTCTCATAGCTGTGCACAAAATAGTCTAGGTATGAGTGATTTTTTTCTCAACATATTGTTCAAAACTAACTTCTTCTTAAATGCATACTCTGTATACTAGATAATTAAACTCTTCCCCAAAATTGTGAAAGTAGAATTAGCCAGGCATGGAGTGTGAGAAAGAAAATTCCAGATGGAATTAGGGCATGTGGCCAGTAAGCTGGAATATGGTGAGCAAGGAGGGATGGGGGAGACAAGAAGAGACTGCAAAGATACACAGATTCCTTGCAAGGTATGTTGGGATTTTATTTTGCTTTGTTTTTTGGAGGGTGTATTTGGGTATGCCGAGTGTGATGGGAATCAACTGAAAATCTTAAGCAGTGGAGTAACATGTTTCCATTGAAGTTTTTTTAAAAAATCACTCTACACACTGTGTAGAATAGTTCTTCTATCATGGCTTTTTAATTGTACCATCCACAAGCAAGTTCTCTTTTCTATAAAACTAGAAGCACTTTATCTCCTCTGAACATATATCATTTTCTACTTTATAACAGGGCTATTTGAATACACATCTTATCTCCTACTAATATTAGCTCCCAGCATACACAGACTATATCTTGTTTCTCTTTGAAACCACACAGAACTTCAGAAAATTGTAAGTTCAGAAAATACTTGATAAAGTATAGTCTTACTTTCTAACAATAAAATCCAGGTTCTTAATGGAGGTTGAACTCATATAAGAAGTGTTCATAGTTGATGAAAATCTTAGTCTTTGCTCATTGTGATTCATCATCACCCTACCTTTGTATGGAAGGAGCAAATCTTTCTAATTATATGTACCCTGTTCCTTCTATGTTTCAAACAGCAATAAATCTCATCAACTTCTTTACAACGGTCAATCAAACATAACCCAACTAATAATTATTTAATATTTTAAGTTTCCCCAAGAAAAAAATAGCAGTTTTCTCTTTTAATATTTGCTATAATAATAAAATAATAAATCTGAAAGATAAATTACTATTTTCTATTATATATCCAGTCATAAGAGCTATACCAGGCCTATGAGTTAACAAAAATGTGAGCATTTCAGAAGACTCCAAAGCAGAAAAGAGGGGTAGCTATTCCTTTCCTGAATGCTGATTGGTTGCTGAACAGGTAATGATTTATGGCACATTTTAAATTACTCTTCTGAATGGAATGGTTCATGGAAGGGGAAAATAGGATTATTCTTTAACATCCCAAAGAATCTAAAAACCTCTGCAACTCTCATTGATCTGCTCTCTGTTGGATAATCCTGCTATTTAAAAACAATAACATACTAACTTCTCTCAGAATGCCTCTATGTGTAAACCATTCTTCATTTTTTGTTGAGAAATAAATTTCTTATTCACCAACACCCCCCCCTATTAAACGAGTTTCCATAGACTTTGGGGATACCACAAGTTTGTCAGTATCATTTATATTTTTTCATCCTTCTTCCCATTTCACTTCCATTTCATATTCATGTTTGATAACTTGAGAGTGTAGTTTTTGGGGACAGAGTAGTCTTCAAGAGTCTCTGACAAAAAGATGAATAAACTACTAATCTCTGCACCTGGTTCATTACCCATATCCCAGCAGAATCTTTCCTAAAAATTCTTTAATAAAGAGAAACAAAACATTAGCTTAATGTCTCTGATTGTTTTGTTTGACTGGATAAAGGGGAGAGTTCAGATCTTTTAAAATAGAAAGATACAGGAAAGGATATGTCCAGAGAACAATAAACTCCCTGTATCTCTGACTCAGACCAAATTTCACAGCAGCTTATTTCATCACTGTAAAAGAAAAGTTATTTGAGTAACACTGTGTTAAAAGGGGGAGAGAAACCTGTTCAAGAATGCAGGCTGGCCAAATGGCCCTTGATTTATGGGGCAGCAACGACCAGGGCGTACTTGCCAACTCACCATTGCCAAGTCCTTACAGTGATTTTGCTGCCTGTGACAGCTGGTGTTCTCTACTGGAAGGCTGTGTCTGTATACATCTATGATTTGCATATTTATATACCTCCGCTGCTGTGTGAGGTCTGCATTTCACAGCAGTGTGTGTAAGCTGTGCAGCTTTGCTGCTTGAGTGCCTCTGGGCATGGGATGGTAGAATCGGTCTGGGTAAAATTAGGATTTTAAGGTTTTGCAGGTTAGCCAGTAATACCACATTTTTGTTCATCTCCCTCTTCATCAACTTTCAGTAATATTTTTGAAGCATCTCTGCATGGGCTACCATTTGAGGCAGACACATTACATGCTCTCTAGGAGGGTACAAGCTCAGATATTAAGATATCATACATATATAGAAAGGATGACATCAAAGGAATATATTTAATCAAGTTGAAGACTAAAGAGTTAATTGTGGGACTTACACACTGAAGAAACCAGGGTATTCTTTTTTTTTGCAATAGATACTTCTAGAAGGCCCATATTAAAATTACTGATGCTTTTCCCTAAGTTGATTTAAGAAGGTAAGAATTTCTCTGTAAGGCAGATATGCGCTCAGCTAACACTTCTCTTTCTAAATAGCAATACCACAGAGTTCCTAGAATAGATGGGCTTTCCCCAGTTATTTGCAAGATCAGTTATGGAATGCAGAAAAAAATGAGGGAGGGCTCTGGAGGAAAAGAATACAAAAGCTTGAGGAAAACAGGAGTTGGATAAAACAAACAGTGACTTTGGAAATGAAGTGATTTTAAGAACAAAGAGTGGTAGGTGATTAGGAAGAAAAATATTGGGTGGGCAGTGTCATATGAGAAATTTTGAAAGTAATTGATATGAATATTAGTCTTTGCTCCCTGTGAGACAAAGTCTTTTAAGGTCAAAAAACCTTAAAAATGGGTAAAAATGATGGGTGGGATCTTCAGTGGTGGAAAGATAATCTGAAGTAAGTTATTTTTTAAGTCAGTTTCCAGAAAATATTAGTATCAGAAAGATGATATCCAGATTACAATTCTAGTGGACGCAGAGAGAATGGGGTAATATTTTTAAACAGGTAAACACTGTAATATCTGGCAAAAATATTCAAATTGTGTCAGAAAACAACATAGACTTCAAAAGTTAACCAGCTTTCTTCTAAGCATGTTTCCCCTCGAGTGGTATGGAGTGCCATGGTAAAGCAGTAGTTCCCATTTTGAAGAACCTACCACATGTGTCAGACACGCATACACCTACAAACTTCACTCATACAAACCCCCTAGAGAGGGCATTATGAGCCCAGTTAAAGATGAGAAGATGGAGGCAGAAAACATTACATAGCTCACCCGGTCTCACACTATATGTGGTAGTACTATGATTCAGACTCCGGTCTGTCTGATTCCAGA
Source organism: Spilogale gracilis (assembly GCA_004023965.1). Lineage (NCBI taxonomy): Eukaryota > Metazoa > Chordata > Mammalia > Carnivora > Mephitidae > Spilogale > Spilogale gracilis. The sequence goes on along the minus strand of PITA01004627.1, from coordinate 104,007 downwards.
AGTCATCTTGCTTATTTGTTTTTTCGCTTGTTTTCCTAACATGCTGCTTCCTTGGACACAGAGAAGGGATATAAAGAAAAAAGAGTGAGCAGTTCTCCTGGGAATATTTAATTAGAGTTGGCAGGGAAATGGCCATCTGGAGATGTTGCTTATAGGAAATACTTGCTGAGTTTGTTCTGTGTGTACCTGTGAAATATGCGGTGTTAAGTACCACAGTCCCTATTTGAGGAATGGAATGGATAAATGACTTGATTATGTTAGGAAAACTAGTTCATGTCAATGATGTTACTGAAAGTGAGTATGATCCACATGCCCTATCTGCATTTATTCCAAGTTACCACCTACTAGTACAATACCGGTCATTGGAAGGGCATTTTGATTGCCTTACACAGATACAACAAACAACAATTATCACAACTATCGACCAAATATAGAAAACAAAACAGAAATATATAGTTCTAAAAAAAACTAGAGATATAACTGCTTTTGAGATATCACTATGTCATGAAATAATAAATAACATTTTTTAAAATTTTTATTAGTTAACATACAGTGTAATATTAGTTTCAGGTGGATGAATCTAATTGTTTTTTAATCATCATTACTTCTCCTCTTATTTGGCTTGGCATAGGCACAGTTTGGACCCACTCTCAGCCTACTGGTCATATAGTCCAAATGAACAGCTGTTCACAGAATCCTTTGCTGGCTCAGTCACAAGCTGCAAAGTGAATGCTATCCACCCATCTATAGGAGACATTCTTTCTTTTCTTTCTTTTTTTTTTTTTTCTGGATGTGTTGTCTTGTAAGATCTGTCAAAGTACTGCTGCTGAATCTTGTTCTTATGCATCAGGTAAAAGTTTACCTGAAAATGAGCTTATATATGGTAACTTTTTAAAAAATATTTTATTTTTAAAATTTTTTATATTATCTTAAAACTGACATTAAGAATATTAGACTAAGGACCTGTCAAAATGCCATATATAGCCAAAGAGATTTAGGACATAGTGGCTTAAAAGCTTGGGTTCTACAGTCAGAATGTTTGGATGATATTGTCAGTTGATTCATTTGCTAGCTATTTGATTTGGTGCAAATTATGTTTTGTGATTGCATTCCCTTTTCTGTAAAAAGTGAATGTAATAATACCATTATACTTGTGTTAATGTGTGTGTGTGCATATGAAGACATTGAGAGAAAGTGTAGTCTTTTTCACATTACCTGAAATGTAGTAGATGCTCAATTAATTTTAGTTGTTTGTTTTTTTTTAATTTTATTTACTTCACAAACAAGTTAGCTACACCTGGGCTATTCTGTACTACTTTTTAATATTAAGGAAAATATTTTAAATAACTCCTCAGCCTGGATTTCTATAGGAGAAAAGTATACAAATTTATCTTCTGTGTTTCTGAAATTTTTCATATTTATCTTATGTAAGAAATGCCAAATGCTTATGACATTGAAGAGGAAGAAATTATGCCTTTAGAAATTATGAATGAAGTTTGATTTATCAAATTATGATTTTTATTAGAACATTGTTCCTCTGAGACCAAACCCTAAAAAGGAAGAAAATATGACTATAGTCCACTGGCTTACTCTTCTATATCAGCATTCATTTATTGTATTTGCCTAGAATCTGGCCAAGGAAATAGGAAAAAGCAAAACAAATAGCATCAGATTAAAGGATGCTTCAAAGTATGAGAGAAAAATAGGCTTGGAGGGAAAGAGTTAGAAGAAACAAGCCTTTTTTTTTTTTTTAAGATTTTTTAAATTTTTTTTGACAGCAAGAAACACAGCCAGAGAGGGAACACAGCAGGAGGAGTGAGAAAGGGAGAAGCAGGCTTCCCGCCGACCAGGGAGCCCGATGTGGGACTCTGTCCTGGGTCTCCGGGATCATGACTTGAGCCGAAGGCAGTTGCTTAACCAACTGAGCCACCCAGGCGCCCCAAAACAAACCTTTTGATAGGATGCCATGCCTTCTGAAGAAACCAGGGTATTCTTTTTTTTTTTTTTTTTTGCAATAGGTACTTCTAGAAGGCCCATATTAAAATTAATCTTTATTTGATGTCTTTCTCTCTCTCTCTCTCTCTCTCTCTCTCTCTCTCTCTCTCTCTCTCTTTCTTTCTTTCTTGAGCTTTTATTTATTTGACAGAGAGAAAGACAGCCAGAGAGGGAACACAAGCAGGGGGAGTGAGAGAGGGAGAAGCAGGCTTCCTGCCGAGCAGGGAGCCCGATGTGGGACTCGATCCCGGGTCTCCGGGATCATGACCTGAGCTGAAGGCAGTCGCTTAACCAACTGAGCCACCCAGGCGCCCCTATTTGATGTTTTTCATATACTCACATTATTTAAAACATTTTCATTTCCTAATTGATCTTTGATTTTTACTTTCATATCTTCATGGCAATGTTGGGCTTTCATAGAGCACGATACACAGCTCTTCTGTTTATTTTTTCTATAGGATCGGTGAGTCAATCCTTTGGAAACATGATATAAATTAAGTTGCTTTTGACAATGGATGACAATCATCTTTTTTTCCCCATTTGAAAGATAAGTAGTTTAGGCTGCATTTTGTGTGTTTTGCCACTTCAGTGTGTTCTAGCAGCTTAATTGATTTTAAAAAATCTGTGTTCAGAAGGGTTAGTAGAAACTGTGTAACAATTTCAGTTGTAAAATGCTTAATGAGGTTTGTCAAATCCAAAGATCAGGATGCTATAAAGAGATATCCAGATTTAGTATTTAGATTAAATTAGACAAATTTACTCTAATTTCTAGGTGGTTATTTGTACACACACAAAAAAACACATACACAGCAAACATAAACAAACATGTATAGACACCAGAATGTTATAAAAATAACAAGATTAATTTATAAACAATATGTGTGGTTTATAAATTCAAATAATTTTTATTCTTTCAAAATAGTCCACTCTATTTGAGTGGTATAATCTTCTTTGGAAGTTGTAATCCATTCATCTTTTTGGAGAATTTCTTGTTTCCTGATAAATTTATGAACAATAAGAATTTTTGTTGGGCACCTGGTTGGCTCAGTCTGTTGATAGAGCATGGGATTCTTGATCTCAGGGTCATGAGTTTGAGTTCCATGTTGGCTGTAGAGATTACTTTTTAAAATTTTAAGTTAAAAAAGAAGACTTTGGTACTTTATGACTACTTCTTTTAAATTTCTTTACTGAGCACAGTATGACCCAGCTCAATCACACATCTTAATTATTAATGTTAGAATTTAATCTTAGTAAATAAATATCGGTTGACTTAGTACCAGGGTACCAAGATCTTAGGAATCACTTCCAAAAAATAATTTCTAGAAATAATTTGAACACCAATTATATTATTGAAATAAGGCTATATTTTTCTAAAATAAAATTCCTGAAATTTAGGCATAATGTAAATATACTAGATAGGTCTGTGTCAATTCACAATCACACATACACACAAATTATATCTGTGTACCGTAATGGAATAAATCCCATTTTATGATCTCTGTATTAAAAAAAAAAAGATAACAACATTTTTGATGATATTCTACCATTTCAATTCAGTTAGATAAGAGAAGTGAAAATAGTGGCTGTTAATAAAGCTATAAACTGTTATTGATGTTATACACCCTGTCTCCCCCTTGGGGCTGACAAAGGTGGTTCCCCACAAATGGCACAAAGCTGAACACATATATCTGAGATGGAGTTTTTCAAGGTAATCCAAGCCATTCATCAGGAAAAGATATGTTTAAGAGTCATAACTAACAGGTAATCCCAAGATGACAAAAATTAAGGGAAAACACACTTAGGTGAACAGACGTTAAAAGTAGAAGTCCACAGTAGTAGCAGAAGTGGTTAAGTGCCAAGACACCCTATGAAGAGTAGAGTTAATAGGACTGGTCTTCACACTTAAAGCTAGGAGTTAAGGAGATCTGTCACTAAGAAAACTAGCTGTGGAGTAATTCCACCTCCTCGTTTAAGGACCTAGATTAGAAATAATTCTGAATAATATGTGGAACTGAGACTAGAAATCTACCCATACCTGTGTCAGTCTTTCTTACTTTCAAACACAGAAATAATTTAAAAGTAAATAGATATTGGGCTCAGGATTACCATTTTGTTACTGTTTATTCAAATGTACATAACAAATATACCTTCAAAACTAATGATTATTATATATCTCCATCAAAAACAGTCATGAGACGGCACCAGGGTGGTTCCATTGGTTAAGTGTCTGCCTTTGGCTCAGGCCATGATCCTGGGGTCCTGGGATCAAACCCCACATTGGGTTCCCTGCTCAGGGAGGAGCCTGCTTCTCCCTCCCCTTTTCCTTCTGCCTCTTCCCTGGCTTGTGCTCTTGCTCTCTCTCTCAAATAAATAAATAAAATCTTTAAAAAAGAATCCTGAGATGACCCCATAGGGGATATCTTTGGCCTAGCACTTCTTTCAGGTAATAATTTTTATTCAAGATGAGTTTACAGATTGAAAATGTATAAAACTCATGAGAATTTGATGCCATTAAATATATTGTCAAAGTCTAGTATAATACCATGCTTCCATTTTTAATTTTTTTAAAGATTTTATTTATTTATTTGACAGAGAGAAACACAGCCAGAGAGGGAACACAAGCAGAAGGAGTGAGAGAGGGAGGGCAGGGAGCTTGATGAGGGACTCGATCCCAGGACTCCAGGATCATGACCTGAGCTGAAGGCAGCCGCTTAAGGACTGAGCCATCCAGACACCCCTATGCTTACATTTTTTAAACAGTTTATCCGTTAAGCTACAAATGGGATATCATGATAAAAGAACAAGTACATGGGGCGCCTGGGTGGTTCAGTTGGTGAAGCGACTGCCTTCGGCTCAGGTCACGATCCCGGAGACCCGGGATCAAGTCCCACATTAGGCTCCCTGCTCGGCAGGAAGCCTGCTTCTCCCTCTCTCACTCCCCCTGCTTGTGTTCCCTCTCTGGCTGTGTTTCTCTCTGCCAAATAAATAAAATCTTTAAAAGAAAAAAAAAAGAAAAAGAAAAGAACAAGTACATTGAAAAAAACAAAAACAAAACCTTCCAAGAAAAAATTAAGTTCTAGGTTATACATGGCAGGACCCTTAAGAAACTGTAAGCTAGATCAAAATGAGTCACCCAGGATGAATCCCATGTTAATAAATGTAGAACATATGAAATCCGAAAAAACGAATAAATTATAAAATATGTGAAATCACAGTTATGGAGAGAATAGAAAGAATTGAGAAGAGATATTAATTGAATTGGATTTGAAAAAATTTTCCAGAACTTAAAACATAAAACATTGATTAAAGAATCATATTCAGGCAATACAAAAAAATAAAATATTTACAAATTGAGACATGTTATGATGCAACTGGAACACATGGAAGATCGAGGACAAAAATCTCAAAACATTCATAATAAGAGTATATTGCCTATAAAGGAGAAACAGTCTGATTGAAAACCATCCTTTGGTGACAGTACATTCCAGGAAATAATGGAATAATTGTTTTTGAAGAATTGAGGGGGAATGACTGTAAGCTACCTAAAAATCAACCCAGCTAAAAACATTATTCAAGATTGAGGGCAAAATAAAAGTAGTTTCAAAACCAATAAAGACTATAAGACTATAACACTCACAAACCTCTCTGTGATACATCTCCTTGGGGGTAAAAATGTTTTTCATAAGAGAAAGGGTAAATGTAGAAAGAAGTAAAATCCAGGAAGAAATTTTAGTGAACAAAGATATTAACAAACATTTTGGTAATTATTTATAGGTATCTGATTAAAAATAATGGCTAATTTGCAGTCAGATCACCAGAAACATTCAAACTACAAACCAGAATGTCTGTGAGACTGTCCTCTATCTGAAAATGCTTTGTGCCTGACATCTAGAAATCTTCTTGACTGACTGCCCTCAGAACTCAGAAACTGGGATTATAGTCTGCTCCAATCATTAACTGTTGTATTTCTCTTGTTTCCATAGATATGCTTTTTTAAAATATTTGCGTGCTTGCTTATATAATATATGCATAACTGTGGGGACCCACCTGCATCACCCACTGTCCAAAATGAGACACAGCTGTTTAATTGCACTGACCTATTCCAGTCAGTGCATCCCAGGCCAATGAGACTGGCCCACTGAGATATGGAACAGTCTATCAGTTTAGCTGCTGGATTGTGAAACTTCTTCTTTTTTTTTTTTTTTTTTTAAAGATTTTATTTATTTGACAGAGAGAAACACAGCCAGAGAGGGAACACAAGCAGGGGGAGTTGAGAGAAGGAGAAGCAGGCTTCCCGCGGAGCAGGGAGCCCGATGTGGGACTCGATGTGAGACTCAATGTGGGACTCGATGTGGGACTTGATGTGGGACTCGATGTGGGACTCGATGTGGAACTCGATCCCGGGTCTCCGGGATAATGACCTGAGCCAAAGGCAGTTGCTTAACCAACTGAACCACCCAGGCGCCCCTGGATTGTGAAACTTCTTATTTGAAGTTTTAAAAGTGGAACTGGAGGGGAACAGATTCTGTCACCACAAAATGTGTTTCTTTGCATAAGAATTATTTCGAGCTAAAGGCAATCAAAACCCAGCAGATTTAAGAAAAGCTCTTTACCTCCCCCTTCAACTGCCTACATTTACATTGGAGAGGGGACCTGTACTGGAAGAGGGCTATTAGCAGAGATAACTTTTACCTAAGAAACTTATCTGTATAATAAGATAACCTTTATTTTCCAAACCTCTCCTCTATATTGCTGTGAATGGCTCTCCTCCCCTTTTCCTCCTCAGAGCTCAACCCCTTTCCTTAGCTCAGGGTGTTATACACGCTTCAGTCACCTGGCTGCCTTTGGAGTCTCCATATCTTTACTGGGCTCTGCTCTGTCCATAATATTGCTTGCTTTTCTCCTGTTAATCTGTCTTATGTCAATTTGATTATTAGACAAGCCAAACACCAAAAGGGTAGAAGGAAACTTTTTCTGCCCCATAGCATATTTTTTCTTTTTCCACACTAACTGCACATTTGAAGACGGGTGAAAAGGAGCCTCAATGTCATGTTGTTGGTGTTGGCTTAGCTTTGCCTTGAGAATGAATATAAAGCTTCAATTCTTGGCAGAAAATGACCCCAAAGAGAAAATGAACTGCTGTGAGGATTATGGCAAGGAGGAAGATTTGAAAGAGTCTAAGAAGGAAAATAAAAGCTTCATGGGAAAATCTTATGCTGCATTTGTGTCATCAAACCTTTAGATTCAGTACCCAAAGAATTAAGAGCAGAGATTCATATGTTAATAAACCCATGTTCATAGCAGCATTATTCACAATAGCCAAAGGGGCAAATAACCCAGTGTCCTTTAGCAGATGAATAGATTTTTTTTAATGCAGTATTTTCATATGATAGAATATTATCCAGCCTTAAAAGTGAAGGAAATGCTGATGCTACAAATAAGAATGAGCCTTGAAGATGCTATGGGTATGCTAACCCAACTAACCCAGTCATAGAAGGACTGGTTTTATATATGTAGGACCTGGATCATCAGAGTCCTGGAGATGATGTAGAGTAGTGGTTACTAGGGGTTGGGGGCAGGGAGAAATGGGGAGTTATTTTTTAATTGGTACAGAGTTTCACTGTGGGATGAGGGAAAAGCTCTGGAAATGGACAGCAATGATGGTTGCACAACACTGTGAATGTACTTAAGGTCACTAAATTGTACACCTAAAAATTGTACACAAAAATCACTAAATTGTACACCTCAAAGCAGTTCAAGTGGTAAAATGTTATGTATATTTTACCACAATTTTTTAAAAAATGAAAAAAAATCTTGAGATTCACAAAAATAATACATAAAAATAAAAATTATGACTAACTTGAGAATTTAAAATAAGAGGAACTGTAATACAATACGATGTCAAAGGAGATAAAAGGATGAGGAGTTCTTAGTTAAAGCTACCTAAGTTCCTTGAGTTGTTTGGGAGGAGGGACTTCAGGCCTCATACCACACACTAAGCAGCTTCCTCCCCTGAGGAAGGAGCAACAGCAATAGGGTCAGACACTTCCATAAGCCAGTCTGCGTCTGTGGAAGAAGCCAAACAAACAAACTTCCTACACTTCACAGATTGTTAATTATTGGCCATTTGCAATTAAGGGAAGGAGAGGAATGCTGAAATCCATCCCGCTACTCCAAGAATAAAGATACAATTCCTGCCTAAGTATGGGCAGGACAGAAGAACTGAGAAAAATCCCTCTTGCACTTCAGATCTTAAATTAAAACCAAGACATGTCAGCCTATAACTGGGAGAATTCATTCTTGTGATGTACTATAGGTAACTGAAAGAACATAGCCAAAGTTCAGATCAACTCTACTTGGCCCCACTTTCAGTATTAACAGTGCAGAAATAGGAGAGATTGGCCTTTGTCTAAGTGGAAGTACATTATTTATCTCAGTCTTTATTCTATTATTCAGTTTGGGGCATGTGATAAAATATTATGGGGTTATCTAAACAACAAAATAGAATCCATCATTAAGAGATTTTATAGTCAATAGAAACAAATTCAGGGGCACCTGGGTGGCTCAGTTGGTTGGGTGACTGCCTTCAGCTCAGGTCATCATCCCGGAGACCCAGGATCGAGCCTCACATAGGGCTCCCTGCTCAGTGGGAAGCCTGCTTCTCCCTCTCTCACTTCCCCTACTTGTGTTCCCTCTCTCTCTGTGCTTTTCTCTGTCAAATAAATAAATAAAATCTTAAAAAAAAAAGAAACAAATTCAGACATGACCCTAATATTAGAAATATTTTAAAAAGGCATCAATGCTATGATAAATATGTTAAAGGATTTAATGAAAAAGATCAGCAACATGCATGAAGAGATAAAGAACTTCAACAGAGAGATGGAACTTATAAAAAATACCCAAGAGAAATATTAGAAACGCAAAACACATCAGGATATAGAATTAATTTGATGACCTTATCAGCAGACCAGACACAAAAGAGAAAAGAATCAGTGAATATTAAGACTGATCATGGGAATGATCCAAAATAAACATATGCAAAATAAAAGGTTGAGACAACATCCTAGTTCTGTGTGAGACCATGAAATGGTAAAATCCCAGAAGGAAAAGAAAAGAAAAGAAGACAAGAAATATTTGAAGTGATAATAGTCAAAAATTTTCCAAGATGAATGAAATACACAAATCTCTGATCCAAGAAAGCTAGAATTATTTGAAATCAAATTAGAGAAATAAATGATAGATATAGATGCACACACATACATATAGTATATGTGCTTAAGAGTTAGCTGTCAGTAAGGACAGTTGACCCTTGAACAACATAGTTTTGTTTTGAACAGTGCAGATCTACTTATATGAAGATTTTTTTATAAATAAGTACTCTAAGTGTATTTTCTCTTCCTTATGATTTTCTTACTAACGTTTCCTTTTCTTCAGCTTATTTTATTGTAGGAATACAGAATATAATATATATAACATATAAAATAACATACAAAATAACCTAATAACATAGGTATTAATCGACTATTTGTTATAAGTAAGCCTTGTAGTCAACTGTAAGCTATTAGTAGTTAACTTTCTTGGGAGTCAGAAGTCATAAGCAGATTCATATGGGTGTGTGTTGCAGGGGCTTCGGGGGGTTAGTGCCTTTACCCCTCCATGTTGTTCAAGGGCTGACTGTAATTATCATCACAACCTTACTCTGCCTCTTACACAGATTGGTCTGTGTCACATAGGCACCTTAGCTGTGCATGGAGGAAAATTAAGACCAGCCCATGGTAGGTCATGGTAGCTGCCCCCTCAACCCCTTGAGGAAAAGGAACCTAAGCAGTTTATCATAGTTAATTAAATAATATTTATTTTATAATATATTCCATTAAGTGATTTATACATGGTTCTTTTTTCTGTGTGACATGCTAGAAAGAGCATGGCTTTGGAACCAAGAAACCAAGATTCAAATCCTGACTGCTAATTACTAGCTACATACTTAATATAGGACAGCTTCTCTTAATGATTTGCAAGGTAGAAATATTAATATTATAAGTTTTTATGAGAATATAATAAGCATTATTATAATACAATGAAGCATGTTAAGTGCCCGTGCCCCCTCCTAGTCCCTGGCTCTACTCTATTCTCTTTCATTTTCTTTACAACTTGTGAGTGAGTAGTCTCATGTCCTCTATATATCTCTGTGTACAAAAGTAAACTTCTAAATGATCACAAATTTATTATTTGCCAGGAGCCGGCCCCGGCAACGGTAACGGTCGGGGTTCCCCGAAGGTGGTGACTGAGTTGGCGATAAAATGAGGAGACCTGACTTGAAGAGTGGCGTGGGGATCTCCTCTCCTGAAAACTGTGTCTCCAGGGTTCTTTATTTAAAGCCTTTTAGTCACATCAGTCTAGCTTTAGGCAAACAGTTGGTTATGTCTCTCTTGCTCTCTGCTTCTCTGTTTCTATTTCTCTCTCTGTTGCTGTCTCTCTCTCTGTCTCTGTCTCTCTATCTCTTGCTCTCTGTCTTTCGCTTCGCTTTCGCTTCCTTTGCCTCTCTCTGCACAGGCTCTCTGTCTTTCTCTCTGTGTCTGTTTCTTTCTATCTCCTTCTCTCAGACTTTCAGTCTCATGGCTTTGTCTCTTCGCTCTGCTCTTCTTCCTTCCTCTCTCAGTCTTCCTCTCTCTATCTCATGGCTTTGTCTCTCTGTCTCTCAGTTTCTCTCCGTCTCTCTTGACTGTCAAGGGTCCCAGTCTTTTATTATTCCCACGTGAGGAAGTTGGGTGGTGCAGTTAAATCTTTAACTGCTTTTGCACCCACTCTAGAGACTGGATTAGTATTGTTACTACAATACAGGGTGGTTGCTTAAACTCACAGAAGTTGAGACTATTGAGGCACAGGGAACAAGAAATATAGATAAGAGATACAGAGATATGATTACCGGGAGGACGATTAAATGGAACTATATCTTGAATAAGCACACCAAGGACATATTGCCCTGACCCACAGGGTAAGTGGCTTTTCAGATTCTAGGCAGGGAAAGCCCCTCTGGGCTTTCATTCACATTCACAGGTACCTCCACCAGAATTTCTGGTGGCTTGGGCATGGAGGGAAGGGCGGATCATGCACCCTCCCCGACAATTATTTTTTAAATTTTTTCATTATGATATTTTATTTTTATTCTGGTATGTCTCATGTCCTGTGCCTTGGAATATTAAAGGCACTAAGATTTGTGAATTTATTTATTTATTTATTTATTTATTTATTTATTTATTTAGAGTACAGGTGAGGACAGGGGAGAGGCACAGTTAGAATTAGAATCCCAAGAAGGCTCCACATTCAGCCCAATGTGGTCTACATTGGCTGGACAGTCTCATGACCCCAAGATCATTCATGACCAGAGCCAAAAGCAAGAGGCAGACGCTTAACCAACTGAGCCACTGAGAGATGCCTTTGGATGTTTTCTGTTTTTTCTTTTAACTACTTTTTAGAGTTTCCATCTCTCAGATTTTAAAACAACCAGTTTATTAACACTTGAGTTTTCTTAGCTTTGAAAACTTATTTGCACTACCTCTTTAAAGCAGATTTGATTTTGTGTGTATTTGTGTGTTTTTCCACCTCTGTACTTGGATTTGAAAGGAAGGAACACAGAAGATTTCACAATCAACTTTTATTTTGCTACCTTCATAGTTCTGCTAGTACAGAAGTGTATTGCAGGAAACTGGCAAGAGAGAAGTGGACAGGGGAGAGAAGGTGGTGAAAGCAGAGGGAAGGAAAAAGAGGCAAAGGAAGAACCCAAAGAAGGCTTTTGCATTTTCCCAGTCCCCCATCTCAGTACTTACTGGCAACATCTTATGCCTGGAGGCACTGCTTTGTCACGTAAATCACGGAATGGCTATGCTCAGCCACGAATGGAGGACTCAGGGAGAACTCCAAGTGGTGTGGCAAGCCATTCATTCCTTCAGCAGGAGGGCAGCCTATGTGGCTGGATCAGTAAGGACTCATTACCCTTCCTCATGATTCACACCAGACCCCATATGCCAGGGCAAGGGATTTCATCAGAGAAGTTTCAGGTGATTTTTCATTCTCTAAAACTGAACTGCAGCCAAGTCAACCAATGGAAATCCAGACACCTAATTAAAAGACCTCATTTACGTCTGTTTGGCTACTTGTGTGTACAAGACCTTTAGGTTATCACAGCTGAGATTTGAATGAAAATTCCTACATTAGTAGACACCAGCTCAGGCCAGCTCCTCTGGAACTCCACTGTGCCTTTCCCCAAGTGAACTATGATAAGAAATTGGAGGAAGAAGAAAAATAGCTCAGAAAAGTAGAACAAAGGTGCTAACTGTCAGAATTCTCAGGAGCTAGATGTCTTCTCCCACAACTCTTTCACTCTGATAAGCAAAATACCAAGAGGGATCCAAAGTAAGTAGAACTGAAGAAATACAGCATTTTCTAAATTGCATTACTTTTAGTACCTTTAAAAATGTGAGTGGCTGAAGACAGTTGGGGAAGGCAGAAGGCTAACCCTTCTTCAGATGCCTTCTCTCTGCAGGATGCTAAACATCCCCTAATAAAAATAATTTACCTCTTTAATACAGAAAAAAAAAGTAAAATAAGATTCTAGGGTGAAACCTAAATCATTTAAAATTTCAGCTAACCAGGTGCTAAATGAACTACACTGTTGTTCAGACATAGCAAATTTAATCATTGAAACTTTGCTGCTGTATCTATGTTTAAGTTTATGTCTGTTCTTAACTGGATGGGGAACATGTATAGTGGTCGGCCATGGTATCCAAGACAGAGGAGACCTAGAGCCATTGTCTGTTGGCAATGATAAAAATAAAACAAACAAAAACATTTATGAACACCATTCACCTGGGTTTGGTTTCTTTCCGAATGGCTAAGAGGCTGAAGCCTTGTATGTGTCTTACAAACACACAGATCATTGATCTTTAGCTATCATTTTCAGGCTTCTTAGTTATCTTTTATGTCACAGTGATATAAACTGGGTTCGTGTTTTCTCTGTTCCTTAAGGGTTCTGAATCTGAGTATCTAAAACACTAATCTGAACCCTCAAACTAAGTTTTCTTTTTTTTAACTGTTATAACCATATTTCACTAAGGTAAAGGTTCGGAGTATTCAAATGTGACCAATAGCTTGGATTAAATAAAAGCAATTACAGAAGATGGTTATTTTCTCTGAGTAGCAATACTGTACTTCTGGTAGAAAATTTAATTTGGAGATTAGCTGCAAAGAGTGTTAAAAGCATAAGGGCCTTAGGGATCATCGAGCCCAATGGTTTTATACTTTTTTTGGTCCAAAATTTTAAATGACAGAAATACTTTAGTTAAAAGCTGACATTCAAGCTTAGTAGATGAAAGTGACTATGTTTAGAGCTCTTCGAGTTTAGAGAGCAGTGTGGATGAGTATGGGAGCCCCACTTTTTCCCCACCTCACATCCCACCCCTCAATATACCCCATAAAACCTCTAGGGATCTAGAGAGTCCAGTATGAAAGCCACTGCACCAGCCATAATCAAAGCACTAGCTTGTGGCAGAATTGAAACTTGAACCCAGACCTTCCTGACTCACTTCAGAAATAGAACTGTCTCATTAGTTTTCTGATCCTTTTTTTCCCAAAATACTTGCATTCTTTTTTTTAAAGGATTTTATCCATTTATTTGACAGAGAGAGAGATCACAAGTAGGCAGAGAGGCAGGCAGAGAAAGAGGGGGAAGAAGACTCCCCACTGAGCAGAAAGTCCAACATGGGGCTCGATCCCAGGACCCTGAGATCATGACCTGAGCTGAAGGCAGAGGCTTAACCCTCTGAGCCATCCAGGCTCTCCTGAGCTTTTTTTATTACATTATTTTATTTTTTCAGTGTTCCAAGATTCATTGTTTATGACCCACACCCAGTGCTCCATGCAATACATGCCCTCAATACCCACCACCAGGCTCGCCCATACCTCCACCCCCTCTCCTCCTCCAAGATGCTCAGTTTGTTTCTGAGTCCAAAGTCTCTCATCTCCCTCCTCGATTTACCCCAGTTCCCATTTCCTTTCCTTCTCCTACTGTCCTCCATATTACTCCTTATGCTCCACAAGTGAAACCATATGATACTTGACTTTCTCTGCTTGGTTCATTTCACTCAGCATAATCTCCTCCAAGCTGGTGAGTGTTGCTACAAAAGTTGGATATTCATCCTTTCTGATGGAGGCGTAGTATTCCATTGTATATATGTACCATATCCTCTTTATCCATTCATCTGTTGAAGGGCACCTTGGCTCTTTCCACAGTTTGGCGAACATGGCCACTACTGCAATGAACATTGGGGTACACATGGCCCTTCTTTTCACTACATCCGTATCTTTGGGGTAAATGCCCAGTAGTGCAATTGCAGGGTCATAGGGTAGCTCTATCTTTAATTTTTTAAGGAATCTCTACACTTTTCCAAAGCGGCTGCCCCAACTTGCATTCCCACCAACAGTGTAAGAGGGTTCCCCTTTCTCCATAGTCTCCCCAACACTTGTTTCCTGTCCTGTTAATTTTGGCCATTCTGACTGGTGTAAGGTGGTATCTCAATGTGGTTTTCATTTGAATTTCCCGGATAGCTAGTGATGATGAACATTTTTTCATGTGTCTGTTAGCCATTTGTGTGTCTTCTATGGAGAAGTGCCTCTTCATGTCTCCTGCCCATTTTTTGATGTGATCATCTTTATTTTGGTTGTTGAGTTTGAGGAATTCTTTGTAGATATTCATATCAGCCCCTTGTAGTGTCATTTGTAAATATCCTCTCCCATTCCATGGGTTGCCTCTTTGTTTTGTTGACTATCTCCTTTGTTGTGCAGAAGCTTTTTATTTTGATGAAGTTCCAAAAGTTCATGTTCACTTTTGTTTCCTTTGCCTTTGGAGACGTGTCTTGAAAGAAGTTGCTGTGGCTGATGTCAAAGAGGTTACTGCCTATGTTCTCCTCTAGGATTTTGATAGATTCCTGTTGAGGTCTTTCATCCATTTCCAGTTTATTTTTGTGTGTGGCGTAAAAGAGTGGTCTAGTTTCATTCTTCTATACGTAGCTGTCCAATTTCCCCAGCACCATTTATTGAAGAGACTGTCTTTTTTCCACTAGATATTTTTTTCTGCTTTGTTGAAGATTATTTGACCATAGAGTTGCGGGTCCATATCTGGACTCTCTACTCTGTTCTTTTGGTCTATGTGTCTGTTTTTGTGGCAGTACCATGTTTTGGTGATCACAGCTTCATAATAAAGCTTGAAATCAGGTAACGTGATGCCCCCAGCTTTGTTTTCCTTTTTCAACATTTCCTTAGTAATTCCTGGTCTTTTCTGGTTCCATATAAATTTTAGGACTGTTTGTTCCAGCACTTTGAAAAATGTTGGTGGAATTTTGTTCAGGATGACCCTGAAAGTATAGATTGCTCTGGGCAGTATAGACATTTTAACAATGTTTATTCTTCCTATCCATGAGCATAGAATGCTCTTCCATCTTTTTGTATCTTCTTCAATTTTTTTCATGAGTGTTCTGTAGTTCCTTGAGTACAGATCCCTAACTTCTTTGGTTAGGTTTTTTCCTAGGTACCTTATGTTTTTTGGTGCTATAGTAAATGGAATTGATTCTCTGATTTCCCTTTCTATATTTTCATTGTTAGTGTATAAGAACGCAACTGATTTCTGTGCATTGATTTTGTATCCTGCCACCTTACTGAATTGTTGTATGAGTTCTAGTAGTTTTGGGGGTAGAGTATTTTGGGTTTTCCATATAAAGTATCATGTCATCTGTGAAGAGAGAGAGTTTGATTTCTTTGCCGATTTGAATACCTCATTAGTTTTCTGATTTTAAAAGTTAAACATATTCATGGTTGATAATTTAGCTGATTTGTTCCTTCTAAATCCCAGTAGAATATTCTTCCTACTCTGGAAAATACAGGAGTGGTTTAATTTCAGGCATGGTCTGATCCAGTAGTTCAAATGATATCATAAGGTTTCCATTTTTCTCTGTACCTCTTGGCTACAATTTCTTCTTCTATGTTAACCTTATTCTCAGTCAGGATTTCTCATACAATGGGAAGGTAACTCTGAAGGAGAAAAAATCAATCTGTCTCTAAACCATCTTCTTCTCCTCCCTCTTTTCTTTCTTTTTTTTTTTTTAAGATTTTATTTATTTATTTGACAGAAACACAGCTAGAGAAGGAACACAAGCAAGGTGAGAGAGGTAGAAAGAAGCAGGCTTCCTGCTGAGTATGGAGCCCAAAATGGGGCTCATCCAAGGACTCCAGGATCATGACCTGAGTCAAAGGCAGTGACCTAAGGAATGAGCTACCCAGGCACCCCTCCTCCCTCTTTTTTACCCTCTCCCCTCCCTTTCCTTTCTCCAGCCATTATAGCCCATGAAAACAAAGACTCTGATTGACCCTGCTTCTGTCACATGCCCATTATCCAACTACTCCTTCCAAAGGGAATAGTGTTCTAATTGGCTAGCATGAGTCAGATGACCAGCACTGTATCAGTGAGCTTGAGTCAAATGATCAGCCCTATACCCTTTGTATATTAGCCCCACCAGGTGGATAAAAAGTAACAAACAACTTTACATGAATCTAAATCACCTGTGCATGTACAGTGAAAAATGCCAAGAGACTTTTACATACTGAAGTTCTCTCCCCAAAATCTAGTTACCTGGCTGACTGATTTGTGTCTCTTATCTGTTTCATCTTTGCTTTATTGGTAAAGGCACCAATAACCAAAGTCAAGTTCAAAGTGAGGGTTTCTAGGAACCAGTGAGTCTGCAGTATCCACAGATAAAGTAGTATGTCAATGAATATTGACTTTCAGTGGTGAATCTGTTCAGAAGAGATCTCAGCAGAGTTAAGCTTTAGTGTGACTGATGTGTGCTAATTATAGACACTGCACCTAGAATTCTTCATAATTCATTTTTATTATGCATTGCTTTATATTGTACATCAGGCTATTCACTTTATGAATGCATACTTGTCATTCTCTGTCATTCACTTTATGAATGCATACTTGGCATACTGCTCAGTACATAGTTCTCAGTAAAGATTTATTTAGTGAATACACAACTCAATGAATAAAAACTTTTCAGAGGATAGTGTATCTAGATCCCTAATGCCTTGGTGAGGATTCGTTTCTTGGTTACTTTCTTCTAATGACAGAAAAGAGAGCTCCGTTTTTTAAGTACTTGGTGTTGCTGGAAGATGAAGATGTTCACAGCAAAGAAAACATGGAAAGTGGAGGCAAGGGCACTGAAATCATATTTTTTGAGATGCCTCTCTAAACTTAAAGATAAATTTGCTCTTAAAATAATAGCCATGCTCAGAGTTAATTAAAATTATTCTTCCAAGAATTCTTATTTCTGACTTCTATCATAGTATAATATGTTGTACTGTTTGCTTTCTATTAATAATAAATACACTTATGATATATCTGGGTTAAGTAGGTCCATTTTTCTATTGGAACCATATTTTTAGTTATGAGTTATATGCCTGCATGAACTAGTTATTAGCTCTATACCAGATTTCACTATTGCTCAAACTAGTTTAACATGTATTGGCCAACAAATATTTAGTCATGGAATAGAATGGACAGAAATGTGAATGATCAATGTGTTCCATACCTAATCAGAAAAGACAGTCCAATGACTATCATGCATTCAAGTAGATGATCTGTGTTAATATGCAAAACACTACACTATTGCTACATGATAACTTTACCCCCTAATTTGTACTCTTTCTTATAGCAGGTATACATCCCAGAGATGAAAATAAATAGATAAAATCGGCAACAGAATAAGAATTGAGTAAACATGGAAAAAGAAATATTTTTTTTTATAAAAGGCAGGTCCCCTGGCTTAATGTGATATGTTATCTTGTGAAATCAAAAGAACTGTGAAAATATACACACAGACATACACATAAAACAGGGGCCATTTTCTATCTTTTAGTCCAACTTCAAACTCTCTGAAAATAGTGATGATGTAGGATGAGGCAGAACTTCAGAACCTATATGGAATTTGCAACATTAGCTTGAAAAATCCTCTTGACATGTAGACTAAAGGGATTTGCTATATAAGTGATTTTTAAAAGAGGCATATAGAATTCACTGTCACTTTTTTCCCATTACTCATTACTTCTTCCATATAATTTTGAAGCAAGACATATTTGACTGATCCTGGGATAGGTCCCAGGGTGAGCCAGAACTAAGAAACATGGTCTCCAGGGAGCTCCAAAGAGCCCTGTCCCTTTCCATTAGCTTACCTATGAGCTGAAGGCATTGACAATTGCAGTTGTGTTCATTTATGTCTGAGGTAGATCAGTATCTTTCAAGGATTTGAGAAGGAGACCTCACCCCTGAACCCTGACTTCTAGAGGATGCTTGCTTACATCATTCTAAATAGACTCCTTAAATTGTCATTCAAATGTCAAATAAGGTAATGAACACGTAATGTTTGTATCTCTTATGGCAATGATCTCAGTAATTCTCACGCACTGTTGGCTTCAGGCCATTTGCTATTTTCACTATGTCCCCAGTACAGCACCACACATGACAAATAGAATATGGTCAATGAATGGATAGTAACCTCCATTATTTTTGAACTTTATCCAAAGGACTTTCTCATACATTATCTTTTTTCATCCCACATCTCCATAACATACCTAAAGCCAATACTTTTTTAACTCTTCAGTAACACACGGAAAATTAAGGCATTATAATATTATTAATCTGGTCCTAATCATAACAAATTAAGGACAATCATGGTGTTTCTCTGTATTCAAGGCTAAGAATCTTTGTACTACATTCTTATATTGTCTATACTTATACTTCAGAATATATTTTCATGTACCTAGAGCATGAAAAATATAATAGAAAGTAGAAAAAAAATAAGTAAACCTTCCAAAACCTTAAGCCCTAGAAGGAATACCCTAAACATAAGACACTGTTACTCTGCCATCTTGCATTGGGACATTACCACATGGTAGTAAATGTGAGTATCAGAGTCTTTGTTGCTAATTTTTCAGGCGAAAGCAAAAGAATGATCTCAGTTTTCCAAATGTTTAATCCATTTTTTTGCAAAAAATATTTTTCTTCTTTTCCCTTGACATTAAGTGGATATAATCTTTTGTACTCTTGTTGAATCTTTATTCAGTGTTGATCGGCAATGTTCATGCAAACAGTTGGAATATATCGGTGTGGCAGAAAAATCCTAATGGAAGCCCTTTCCTCCTGGACTATTTAGATTTACCTATAAGAAACTACAGATAGGGCCAGTTTCACTGGTGGAAATGCAGGACAGGTCTTTAGGAGTCTGTGCTTGGAGCATCACACTCAGCCCTTTTTGTAAACTTTATACTACTCTGACCTAAGTATGTCTGTGGTAGATAGAATAAAGCCTGCACTCCAGTGATGTTCATGTTGTGATCCTGGGATCCTGTGATATGTTATCTTATATGGCAAAAAAGACTTTTGCGATATAATTAAGTTAAGGTTTGAGATAAGTCTATCCCGGATTATCCGAGTCAGGCCAGTGTAATCACTAGGGCCCTTAAATGAACCCAAGAAGGAGATGTGATAATGAAAGCAGAGTGGCATAAGGGAGAGATCTGATGACACTGTGCTTCTGGCGTTGAGGATGGAGGGGAACCAGGAACTCAGGAATGCAGGCAGCCTTTAGAAACTGGAAAAGGCAGAGAATGGATTCTCCTCTAGATCCTCCAAAAGGCTTGCCAACACATTCATTTTACCCAGTGAGAACCATTTTGGACTTCTGACCTCTAAAACTGTAAGATAAAATGTTTGTGCTACTACTACCAAGTCTTGGTAATTTGTTACAGCAGCAGTAGAAAACCAAACATGATGTAAAATGAAACATTAAGTGTATAAGGATAAAAATAAAAGCAGATTTAACTGTTGTCTCTGATCTAAAGTCCTCCATTATTTGAGCTGTCTTTCAAAAACACCAGTGTCTTTCTGTTTCATGCAAAAATCACTTGAATGGCTCCATATTGTGTACCTACTTATAAAGTACCATAGTTTAGCCTGACCTTCATTGTTCCCACATGTTTTTTATAACCTTCTATTCAAACTTTTCACCTTGACTTACATTTCCCATGTTTCAGTCATAACAAATTACTTGTCAATTCCTGGAAAACTCAGTAATTGTATGACATCTGAACCTTTATATATATATTGTTCCTCAGTCTAGATTTTCTTCTTTATCCCTTCAATATTCTGAAATATTCATGTTCATCTTAAATGCTCTCTCCTCAGAGAGACTCAGGATTCATAAATGATCTCTCCTTCTTCAAAACTTTTTTTGCTGTTTCTTTGTCAGTGTCACCCACACCATTTTGCTATGCTTATCCCTATGCCTATCTCTTCCTCTGGATTGTAAGAACACTGAGGGTAGGAAAAAATTATTAGTAAATTCCTTGTTGTTCTCTGCAAAATGCCTTGAGCTAGGGGCTCAATAACCTGATCTAATTGAATTTAACACCTGATATTTGCAGTTGGGGCTATAGGTCTAAGACTGGGATATATAGTTCTTAAATAAAAATAGAGATCAATATTTGAAGTTATGAATTAAGAATTTTTACTTTTGGTATCAGTGAGCGACAGATGATGGACAGTGTCACTGGGCTCCAGGATCCTCCCTCCCTTTCTGCTA
Source organism: Spilogale gracilis (assembly GCA_004023965.1). Taxonomy (NCBI): domain Eukaryota; kingdom Metazoa; phylum Chordata; class Mammalia; order Carnivora; family Mephitidae; genus Spilogale; species Spilogale gracilis. The sequence continues at coordinate 83,326 of PITA01004627.1, read as the reverse complement.
ACTCAGAGCCAGGTTGACTTGTAAATACAGATACATTACCCTGGTCTCATTTCCACTCTTTTCACTCCGCATTCTACTCTGTTTCCTTTAATGAAACTGAATTTTGCTTCAGAGCTAGTTGATTCTCTTTACCAGGTTAGAGAGACCAAAAAGTATGTACAAGCTCATCCCATCCAGCTAAGCAATGAGATGTGAAGTAGGTTTGGGAGCACATGAGCACCTTGAACGACACCACACTGACTTGTTTGCTACCAGAATGCATGAGGGCAGGAAGTGTCCTGGGTAATGGAGCCCAGATGCCTGGGTGAGTAATTTCTTCTTAATGGGAGTTTAAACACCAAACTCTTCAGCAGAATGTGTCACCTTATTGCCCCTCATGCTTTAACATTAAAGTTGTTGGCTTTACTGACACAGTGTCCCCCTGTCAGGGACCTAAAACATAATGCCAGCCAGGAGTTTTCTGTGCACTATCTTGGAAGGAGCAATTCTTACAATAAGTTTATACAGAAAGTATGAATCCTATATGATTGTTTTCTTAATTTAAAATAAGAACTTATTTGTGAAAGTTACAACCCACCCCCCCAAAAAAAGAAAGTTACAACTCAAGATATTCAATGGATTAAGAGGGAAATAAAAGCGACATATAGGGGCGCCTGGGTGGCTCAGTTGGTTAAGCGACTGCCTTCAGCTCTGGTTATGACCCTGGAGACCTGGGATCGAGCCCCACATTAGGCTTCCTGCTAAGCTTCTCCCTCTCTCGCTGTGTTTCTCTCTGTCAAATAAATAAATAAAATCTTTAAAAAAAAAGCCACATATAACCCTTCTTCTATTTTCCTTTAAGTTTTCTCTATCCCTCTCCTCCCTCTCCTCCTCTCTCTGTCTCCCTCTGCCTCTTGCTCTTCTCTTTGTCTTCTCTTTCTTCTTTCATCATCCTTCTTCCTTCCTTTCTCTTCATTGCAAACTCTATACACAGAGGATTTTGTCCACATCAGAAACTATCAGTGAGTGTATACTTGTGAAGCATCCGTGGTTGACCTGCTATCCAGAGTCCTGAAATACTTGGATCAATGACCATCCTCGGGTGGCAGTTCTTCACCCCATGGCTCCTTTTCCTACCACTCTTTCTTCTTCTTATAAATCCACCCTTCCTCTCTTTATCTTACAGCTTAGCAGTTCTTGTTTTTCTGTGCTTTGCTCAACATTTAAAGATTAAATGGGTGCAAGGAAGTTCAGAAGCAGTTGGTGGTAGGACGACAGCTGTTTCTCTTGTGTTCCCCTAGGGGGTAATTTTACTCCATCAGGAGAGGAAAATTGAATTGCCTCCTTTCCTGCCCCCTGCACCATTCTAGTGATCAGCACCTGCCAGTGCCTCTCGACTGGCCGCCCTAATATGAATGCGGCTTCTTCGAGTTCCATGCAAACACTAGAAGTGCAAACACCCAAACTAGAAGTGATATCCCTGTGTCTTTGCTGGCAACCAGAGCTGGTCAAAAAAGCCATTGTTCACAACTATCTATGAAGAAGAGGCTGGATTCTTTGCTAAAGGCCAGTGGGAAAGAAGACCAGGTTAGTGGCTTGAGTGAGAAATTGTCCTTTGAGTTTTCTTTTCTTCCTCAAGTAAAGACTGTTGGAGCTAGAAGGTGATCTTCATTAAAAAAAGAAGAAGAAAAAAAGGATTCCCAAGCAAATTTCAGTCATTTGCAGGGGAGAATGCTGCTGCCTTTCCCAGCAAGTTCCGCCTTTTCAAAGGGAGATTTGTGCTGCAAGAAGCAGCTTTTGGAAGTCATCTCAGGAGAAGATCCTCTTTTTTTGCCTCACTAATCAGCCCTTTTGTGCTGTCTGGGGCCAGTGACGAGTCACATGGAACCTGCAGGAAAGCTATTTTAAACCCTCGTTTTTCGTGCCAAATGTATAGGAGGCTAAAACCTGACAAGGGAGGTCACCGTCATTCACCTTGCTGCTCCGGGGCTGGCCTTGATGATTCACAGCCCTTAGCTGTGCCAGGTGCCAAAGCTCTTTCATTTTCTTTCCAATTGCAGATTCCATACCTCTGGAGGGGAAAGTTAGGTTCCCAAATATGTCCCTCGCTGCTCCTGCCACCAGCTTTCTGCTGGAGGCAGTCCTGGAAGAAGATTTCATTGTATCACCATTTCAAATATTTTGTGCTTCTTTTGTTATTATTATTATTAGAAACTTTCCTGGAATTTCTGGAATTGTTGCAAGGAGCCATGTTGGACTTTTGGACTCTAATGTGCCCTGTACTTTGTCCTTCTAAGGCATAATTTATCTTTCACAAGATGTCACTGATCACACTGCTGATACAAATGAATTTTATGGCTGTTAGAAAAAAGACAGCATTTCATAGCAACTCATATTTTGGATCTTGTAAAAAAGAAGTTGTTTAGAAGTAACTGGGAAATATGCCTTTGGCCTGGGGAGAGCATAGCTGACTCCAAACCTTTTATTTTGCTATTAAAACCTTGGCTGGGAAGCATGTTTCAGTGAGTGAATGTGAGCCACAATATAACGGCCAGTATCTGGCACAGGAAATTCATCCAGTTTCCTGGTGCTTTTCTAGGCTTAAACCACCCATTTCTGACCCTGTGACTTAGTGGATGCATTTTTTTTTTTTTTCTGATTTCCCCAAGATCCACATTCAGGCTTCAGAATAAAAGTATATCTAAGTTACAGGGCTTTATCAGTCAAGGTCCCTGCAGGAAACAGATGGCACATTCAAATTGGATAGTTTCAAAGGAGTTTAATAGCGAATACTTTTTTTAATATTTCGGCAAGAGGCAGGAGGTAAGGAAATCACAGGGGTAGTGCACTGCCTTGGGACTGGGAACTCCAGGAAGCTGTTATTACCTCTGGGTCTGAAGAGGGTAATGGGAGGGAACAGTGACTAGAAGCCAGAAAAGGAGAGAGCTGTGTGCAGAGGACGTCTGACAGGAGCTGGGTCGTGTGGCGGGAGACTGCCACTAGCCCGTGGAGACCCTAGTGCAGAGGGCCAGGGCAAAAATGCCTAGACCGCACTCTGCTTTGTCCTTCAAATCTCCTCATAATGTTCCTCACAGGTGGAGGCCAGTTCCTCAACTAGAAGCCAGAGGCAAAGATGCCATCGACATAATTCATATGGTCAGCCTTCCAGGGCACAGAGCGGGGAGAGTCTGGGAAGGGACACAGTGTACAAATGGAAGCTATCCAGCGAAAGAATAATCCCTCGGCTGCCTGCAGCCCTTTACCTTTTCTTAATGCAGACCAATTCTTTGTTAAATAAGATAAATAAGCAAGACCTTTGACTTTTCCTCAAAAAAACGAACTAAATCACGTATAGAACCTAACTACGTTGCTATCTGTTTTGGTTCAGTGATTAATGTTGATTAAAATATACATGAAATAGAAATATAAAGTGAAAACACTGGTGTTTTTAATCTAATTTCTGAAGGCTGATTAGCGATGCTTAAAATGTATTTCTATGCATTCAGCATTACCCTTCTCCAGAAAAAAAAGGGGGGTAATTGGCTCATCAAAATAAAAGGCAGTACATGAAGCACCCAGAAGCCCCTCAAATCCAGTCCAAAAAATGGGGGGAAAGGCAGCTTATGAGTAGTCAGTGAAAGTGATTATATCAGAAACTATCCTATTATAACTCCCAGTACAATACTGTGCAGTCATAGAACTTAAGACAGCGTTTAAAAGGCAAATACTGGGGCGCCTGGGTGGCTCAGTCATTAAGCGTCTGCCTTTAGCTCAGGTCATGATCCCAGAGTCCCTGGATCGAGTCCCACATCAGGCTCTCTGCTCAATGGGAAGCCTGCTTCTCCCTCTCTCACTCCCCCTGCTTGTGTTCCCTTTCTAGCTTTGTTTCTCTGTGTCAAATAAGTAAATAAAGTCTTTTAGAAAATAAAAATAAAAGGCAAATACCTTTTTCTGGGAGCAGGTGGAGGAGAGAGAGATGGAAGATCTCACCAACACCGTGATGTAAATTACTGGAATATTTCAAATACCTTCTTTCCTGGCTAATAGTCACTGGGAAGAATGGAACACTCAGGAACATAGAGAAGATGAACTGCCTACTCCCTGGTCTTGCTGCAGGCTGGCCCTGAATTGAGCTTTACTGTCCATAAATTCTACTAACAGCCACTTAGGTAGCCAAAAACTGCTCCCAAATTACTAACACTGATGCCTTCTGATTCTGTTTGGCAGAAAGCAGAGATAGAAAAGCCTGATCAATCCCATTAAAGCTAGGACAGATGGACACCCCTGGCTTCGAGCTCTAGTAGCGCACTGCAAACCTCCATCACACAAACACTGTATCTATTGCCTATTTATCATCATCTGAGAGTAGACCAAGGAGAGGTCTGTGCTCAGCTGACCTTCTATAGCATCAGCTCTCGTACAAGTTACAACAGTGAACCCCAGTGTACTCATTCCTACCTGTCCCTCTTCTATTTCAGTGTGCCCTGGTCCTCTTTATTTTCAATTCTTGTGTCTTCTCTGTGTCCGAGTTTATTTTGTCTCCTACCAAATGGAGAAAGGAAGCAGAAAGTTATTACATAGGAAAGGAGAATGGAGGGAAAGGAGTCATGGCCTCAAAACCAGAGCTCTTGTTTGATTTTGGTCCTACAGCTGTGAGCTGTGACTTGGCTGAGTTATATGATTTCACTAAACTACAATTCCTAACCTTTTAGAGGATGATAATACCTTATCTAAAACAATATAAAAGGCCTTGATATAGTGTGTAATATATAATAAGTGTTAAATAAATACTCCACTTTGATTCTCCCCTCTCTGGTCATTAAGGTAGTATAGAAGAAAAAGAAGCTAACAGGAAAGATTTTTGTTACATTTCTATTCATTTACCTACTCACAGTGAAGTTATGTGACTCTATTTTATATTTCCTCTGGTGGACCTAATTCACGGTCCATAGATAAATCACACTAATCTGAGGTATGCTTTGTGGGTACCTTATGCATTATCTTTTGTCACCCCACTGTACTTCATCATTTTTCAGGGTCTAGGATATAATTCACCATAACTTAGTCTTCAGACCTGTACTGCACAAAATATTCCTTCTTTGGTAGACCGGTGACATTCCAGGACATTGTGTTTGATGATTCTTTCTTTGCCATTTTATGTAAAGAATGTGCAGGCATGACTGAGTTTTCCAAGATGGATCATCAACACTCATCAACTCTACCAAAAGCAACATACCTGGTCATTCAGAAGTCCTATCATTGCTACTGTTCTTTAACAATGAATCACTCCATCACCTGCTACCAAGGTAGTATGTTCAGTGGCAAAGCTTATTCATAAATTCATGCCTTTGACAAACATTTATTAAAGGCTTATCATGGGGCACCTGGGTGGCTCAGTTGGTTAAGCGACTGCCTTCGGCTCAGGTCATGATCCTGGAGACCCGGGATCGAGTCCCACATCGGGCTCCCTGCTAGGCGGGAGGCCTGCTTCTCCGTCTCTCACTCCACCTGCTTGTGTTCCCTCTCTGGCTGTGTTTCTCTCTGTCAAATAAATAAAATATTTTTTTAAAAAGGCTTATCATATGCCAAGTACTGTGCCAGATACTGGAAATTCAAATATGACTAAAAATAGTAACATAACCCTGCCATCAAGACCTAAATATATTTGGATGCCAAGGAGGTAGTTTAAGAAGGAAAAATAGAAATGAAAACAAAATATATATATGTATACAAACATATATATATATGTTTTACAAAATCTGTGGAAATATGAACAAAGTCTAACTGGTACACAGAGAGGGAATGACTGTCTGGAATATGAGAAACTTTTCCCTGAGTAGAAGAGGTAGGCAAGGAATTGAAGGGTAGGTCAGAGTTGTTCAGGTAGTGAAAGGGAGATAAGAGTCAAAAGAAAGACATGGAGTGGCTAGTATGTTCAGGAAGTAGCAGGTAGCCTGTTTTAAATAGAGTAAGGGGAATCTGAGGAGATGAAGCTGGAATGATCACTTGACACCAGAATGTGATGGGCTTTGAACACCTTGCAGAGGATATTTGACTTTACCTTGTGGGGTTGGGCAAGCAAGGATTTTGGGAGGGGAGTGAAATGATGAGAGACATATTTTATAAAGGATGCCAGGCACAGTGAGGAGAGACTGAGTCTATATCACCGATAGAAATAGTTGCCTTTATGTAAAAGTTTTCTCTTCTGGACTGAGATGCATTCTTTTCTTTCGCCAGTTTATTTGTAGTGCATAACATTGTACTGCTTCTGAAAGAGGATCGTAATCTTTTAAATGTATTCATCGGGAGAGCAGTCATCAGTATAGACTAGCTTGTAGAGGATTTCCTTGAGGGCATCAGATGATTTTTTTTGCTCAACTGCAAAACATGTCTCAAAGGATAGGAACTGCATTTCGGCATGAGTTAAGTATTTGAGAATGGCTGCGTAAGGAAGAAAACAATAAACTGGGACCTACTTCTCAATTCTTTGCAGTGGGAGATGATTTGGGCAAGTTTGACTGGTGTATGAGCGAGCCTTGGAATCATCACTGCATACTAATGTCTGAAATGCAAGAAGGGATGAGACTTGGGGAGAGAGAGAAGCATCAACAGTGCTTGTCTTTTTTTCATGTGTACTTTGGCTCTGTTCATGTCTGGAGCACCTTTGTTTTGCCCTTGGAAGTTCAGACAACACCGATTATTTGGGGAAATGCCTCAAAGGATCCGAATATCGCACACAACTTTCCTGGTTTCCCAGCCATTACTATTTCTTTCCAGGGTTGCTGCAGCAGAAGTATCAGACGTTGCTGGGGTGCTGGCAGACTCTATCTGTTGCGTTCCTCCGTCTGCTCCCGGCTCCCCAACCAGGGCCTTTGAGCTCCGCTCCCCATCTGATCTGTGCCTCCCTACCTAACGACATCCACTAATGTGTGCTAACAGATGTCTGAGGGAAGATCAGCCGTGGTGTCCAAATCAATTAGACCAGAGTTGCTGTGCAGGAACAATTGCTCTGTAGGCTGTGTGGGCTGTATTTTTTTTTCCTGTTTCTTTTTTCCAAAGGTGAAGTCCGTGTAGTCCAAGCTGAGCTTCCCTGCTCCATATTTTCCACTTCCAGGCAGCCTCCCTCAGTGCTTAATGGGTTCCAATCGGGCCACCAGATGGCGATGGCTCCACCAGGTGCAGGCTCCCAGCAACCAAGTTAAGAACAGGAGGACTGTATTCGCCCCAAAGGCAAAGCAGCCCAGAATAAGAGTCATGTGAGCTTCAAAAATACAGCTTTGGTATGTGTTTTAAATTCTAAGATAGGTTATGTTAATGGAGTTGCCTCATAGGACCCTTTAGAGAAAGAGTGACAATTAAATGGATAGACAGTGGCTTGAGTAGCAAACACAGTTTTTTTAGCCCATCAAAAGGGATTTCTCTTTCCTCTCTCCTAATGAAAGGGCCGAATCCATCAAAAGCATGAGTAAGTGGAGAAAAAGAGCTTCTACTCTGGGGTTAGGCAGGCCCAGACTCTGACTCTAGGCTATGAGGCTTTGGGAAGCCCTAAACTTGAGCCTTGCTTTTTTGTCTTCTGACAGTGATGCTGTTGACTTTGCAGCCTGGTTAATCTCGGAACCTCAGTTTAATTATGTGTAGAGTGGGTATAATAATAATCTCCATTGCAAGAACAATCTGATAATTAAATAAGACGTTCTTAGAACAAGGCTGACTATCACATACATGCTTGATGAATGATAGCTATGTAAGCATCAGTCTTTCTATTCCGCTTCTCAGAAGTACTTACAGAGTATTCCATTTGTGAAGAAGCCCCACCTTTTGTTCCTTTTTAAAAACCTCCTCCCCAAGAATAAGCATTCCAAATTGTCAGTGGTTTTACACTTTCTTCTTTTGTTTTATTCTAGTATCATATTCTCCCAGGTGTGCCATCTCTTCCCAACTATGGTCACCAAACCACTCCCACTGCTACCTCACTCTCTACTTGTTTCCTGCCAGTGTCCTCCTCAGGGACACTTGCTGTGATTGTCTGTGTACTTTTGTGTCGTGAAAATAGACACCGGTTCCCAAAATAGAATCAGATCTTATAATAAAAATTAATAAAGAAGTACTAAAGAGAATGAAGGGGATTCTTTGGAGGCGGTTGTAGCAAGTTCAGTTTTCTCTCTTTTATTCTATGGGCTCATATTTGGAGTTCTATCTTGCTTAGGCTAGAAAATTCCTTAGCATAATCAATAACTGCCTTTATGTGTTCATGATCTTTCTACATTGCATCACTTATTTATGTAGTCCATTTCAAAACTAGAAACTTTGTAAAGTCCTCTTCAGACAATCTATGTATATGGAATGGTCTTATATCCAAGAATCTTTGACCTTTAAAGTTTTTTCAGAATTTGGCAGCCTGTCTTCCCTCCCTCACCCTGACTCCCACCCCACCCCCCTTCTATCTGGAAATATCACCACAAGGCCTTTAGTCTTTCAGGGGCAATTTCCACTGTTAGGGGAAAAACAAAGAGAAATGCAGTCTGAGCCCTGTAGGTTCACCTCCTCTCCTTATGCACACGCAGGTTTTCTTCTCATTAACCTTCTGGTGCATCTTTCTGGATCTAACAAACCAGGGCTATGAGAACTGAGAATTCTGATAAGTGAATAACCTCTTGGCCAGAAAGTAGTGGAATTTGTTTTATATTTATAAAAATGGCTTTTTTGTTTTATTTTGGATTAAGGGTTTTGTTTTGTTTTGTTTTTTTAAGAACAATTACACTTCTACTTTAGGCTATTAGCTGTAGCTCAGAAATAGAGATCTGCCAGACTCCCCATCTCAGTCTGTCCCCATTTTGTGCATGAGGCAGTTCCCCATGAACACACAAATATCACACTCAGCTCTGTCAGATCAGCTTCATGGCCACATTTATCAAAATTATCCCAGAGTCCCTTGCAGAGGCGAATATTAATAGGGTTCATTTAAAACCAAGAGTGTTACTAATGCTTTTTTCTATGTGCTAAATGGGAGGAAACAAGAATTACACAAACAACAACAACAAGAAAAAAATCAGGATTGTTAGAATAGTTAATAAGGCGAGGTGAAATCTTTGGGCAAGGGGAAATAACGCTGAGCTTTCAGAAATCTTGATACATCAATTTACATATTATTATTCCCGTTGCTTTCCATCCAGAAAGCAGAGCAGCATTTCTGTCAGTACACCGCACACTGCCAGGTATTCAGCCCTGAGCATTTCCCCTGAGAACATTCTGTCTGTCCAGGTATCTAAAGAATTCTTACTTTGTAATACTGAATAAGGAGAATAATGTTGCCCATGCCTTAAGTTAGTAAAGAAGGATCAGGGAAGTAGAGTAGAAGAGCCTATGAAAGAGTAAGTGGAAAGATATGAAGAATGGATTATTTCCATATTCTGTCCAACCATCCAGCGCCATTTGCACACAGGCCAGGTGTTCCTGGCAGGCCTGCTGCACGTCGCAGCAAGCTACCATAGTGGTGCTCCTGGTAAGTTTTGTTGGATAGTATTTCACACTGGGATGCTGCTTCAGTGCCCAGGAAATGCCATTTTGTAGCCTTGTGCTGAGGTGACATCTGCTCTGAGTTAGGTAGGTAGTGGCATCACTCCTCCCTCAAGCAGAGGAGAGAATCAGAAGCAATTTTTTCATGTCTATTGGCATTAAACTGACTGTAATAATTACATATATTCGCCTGCCAGAACCATCATGGCTCACATTCTACATGGAAAAAAATAAATAGGGTGCTGTCATAGAGCCTTCTACAAGTGCCTAAATTAGAAGGTTTTTAATGAATGAATTAATTAATTAGTTTTTTTAAAGGGGTACAGTATCTAGATATGAATGTTTAAAAAGTAATGGTGATGGGTTAATCCATCCTTTATCACTTTTTAATTAACTGGAGCAACATTCCAAGGAATGAAATCAATATGCTTTTTGGAACTGCTTGAGAACCTGATTCCATAGTTAATCTTACTCTCTCAGACGGGAGACAGAGAGTAATTTATTTCGGGTCCATACTCTCTACTGAGCAGACTGCCATTTTCTTTGAGAAAAATAAGACACTCCATCTATATTTACCAGTAACCTGGTAAGTTTATCCAGGTTATTAGTCTATCCAACACACCCTCTAGAGCGGCAATTTCCAACCAGGGGTGGCTTTGCCCCCTAGGGATATTTGGTAATATCTGAAGATATTTGGTTGTTGCAATTGGCCAAAGGATGGGGGAAGGAAGACCTACTAGTATCTGCTGGACGGTGACCAGATATATATATAAAGATATATATAGATAGATATATATAAAGAGAGAGAGAGAGAGAAGACAGTCCCCACAAAAGATTTATCCAGCTCATAATGTGAGTAGTGCCAAGGTTGAGAAGCCCTGCACCAGACAGATGTGTAGAAAGGTATAAAATTTCCAAACAGATCAGGGATAGACTGAGAAAAAAGACATTGGATCATTACCTGTCCTGTTGCTTCTAGCAGGAGAATATAACTATTTCTACAGCTCTAGCTGAGGGATTATCTCTCTTGTTCTATAAGATTATCCTTTGGTATCAAGCATGAATCTCTGAGAGACACATAGAGTAGAGAGAAAGGAAGAGAACATATTGTCACATTAATTGACTCAGAGTTTATTAATAGACTGACAGATGCCTATAGAGAATATGGAGCAGAGGTTAAGAGAACACAGTCTTAAAAATAAATAGAAATCAGCAGACCTAGAAGTCTAAGCCAGGCTAACTATGTAACACAGTTTCCTCATCTATAAAATGGAACTATTAATGGTACTTTTCTCCTAGAAGGGTAAAGTTGATTCACTGAATTAATGTGTGTAAGATACTTAGCAAGTAATTGATAAATATTACATTATGTTATCATAGCCCTTAACATTTTCTCATAGTGAGAATATAAGAATAGGTAATCCTAGTGAGACCTGAAACCATAAAAATCCTAGAAAATACAGGCATTAATTTCTCTGAAATCATCCATAGCAACACTTTTCCAGCTCTATCTCCTAAGGCAAGAAAAACAAAAGCAAAAACAAACTATTGGAACTACATCAAAATTAAAAGCTTTTGCATAGCAAAGGAAATCATCAAGAAAACAAAAAAGACAACCTACTGACTGGGGAGAAGATATTTGCAAATGATATATTTGATAAGGGGTTAATATCCAAAATAACTACAGAATTTGTACAACTCAACACCAAAAAAATAAACAATCTGATTTTAAAAATGTACAGAGGATTTGAATAGACATTTTTCTAAAGAAGACATCCAGATGGCCAACAGGCAAATGGAAAGATGTTCAGCATCACCCATCATCAGAGAAATGCAAATCAAAACCACAATAAGATATCATCTTAAGCCTGTTAGAATGGCTAAAATCAAAAAGACAAGAAACAAGTGTTGGCAAGGGTGTGAAGAAAAAGGACCCTTGTGCACTGTTGGTGGGAATGTAAATTGGCACAATAACTGTGGAAAACAGTATGGAAGTTCCTCAAAAACTTAAAAACAGAAATTCCATATGATCCAATAATTCTACTAGTGGGTATTTATCCAGGGAAAACATGAACTCAAAAAGATCTGTGCACCCCTGTGCTTATTACAGAATTAATTAAAATAGCTGAGACATGAAAGCAACCTGTGTCTATCGATGGACAAATGAATAAGGAAATCACACACACACACACACACACACACACACGCACACATAGAAGAATATTACACAGCCATAAAAAGGATGAAACTGTGCCATTTGAAACAATGTGGATGAATCTAGAAGGTATTATGCTAAGGAAAATAAGTCAATTGGGAAAAGACAAACACCATCTGATTCGACTCATAAATGGACTCTTTAAAAATGAATGAAACAAACAAAAAGCAGACTCAGAACTATAAATACAGAGAACAAACTGATGGTTGCCAGAGGGGAGGGGAGTGGGGTTTGGGCAAATGGATAAAGGAGAGAGGGATCAAGAAAATAGGCAATCCTAAATTTGAGTCACACAGGCTTCAGAATGGTAGACAAACTTCAGGCACTGAAGATCTTGTTCAACCTCAAACATTGTTCATGAACTTCATATACAATTAACTTCAATCAGTCTAAGTAAATTGTGTACATATGTTGCTCTATTGTAACAGCACGCTAGAGGTCTATGGCAAGGAAAAGAAAATCATATAATTCAAGTATAAATTAATGCTACAAGTATATCCAAGTATAATAACCATAGAGAAAATGTTCCCATATTCAAGAAGTTTTCAAAACAGGTTGTATATAGGGATGCCTGGGTGGCTCAGTCAGTTAGTGTCTGCCTTCAGCTCAGTTCATTTTCTCAGGGTCCTGGGATCAAGTCCCACATCAGGCTCCCTGCTCAGTGGGGAGTTTGCTTCTCCCTCTCCCTCTGCAGCTGCCTCCACCCCCCCCCCCAGGCTCTGTCTGTCTCTCTCACTTGTTCTCTATCTCAAATGAATAAATAAAATATTTTTTAAAAAATGTTGTATACAGAATGATGCATCCTGTTTGGAAGTTAGGGTTAATTTTGTGGTAATCAAAGCATGTGCATGACTTTGTTCCCTTCCTGCTGAATTAACATGAAATGATATCTCAGGAGCTCTATCTATTGAGAATAGGAGAGGTTTTTTGTTGGTATCAAGCTTTTACTTCTACTGGCATTTCTCCTGCCTCATTCTCTGTGGTACACACCCATATAGCCTGATGCATGCCATTTGAAAAGTGAAAATATCTAAGTTTTACCCCTCTTCTTCCCCTGTACAAACAAGCAGAAGAGGCCCCATTCCAGGTATACTCAAAATGTAGTCATTCATTTGCAAACTAACTGATTTTTTTTTAAGATATTATTTATTTGACAGAGAGAAACACAGCCAGAAAGGGAACACAAGCAGGGGGAGTGAGAGAGGGAGAAGCAGGCTTCCCACTGAGCAGGGAGCCCAATGTGGGGCTCGATCCCAGGTGTCCAGGATCATGACCTGAGCCGAAGGCAGTTGCTCAACCAACTGAGCCACCCAGGTGCCCCTAACTGAATTTTTAATAGGAATTATACTCACTTGCCTAAACTCAGAGCCTTCGATTTCACAAAAGGGAGAGACGATTTTGAGACACAGGTGTCCCATTGATTTTTAGCTCAACTTAGGACAGACATGTTTGATACATTGAGGTTTATTACCACACCACAGTACAATTCAAAAATCACTGTTATACACTCTACTTTTGATTGTGTTTTTTTTAGGACCAGTTTACTGCTTTGTTGACTAGAAAAGGCCTTAAAAACCACATGACCCTCAGGGCACCGGTGTGGCTCAGTTGGCTGAGCCTCTGACTGGATTTCTACCCAGGCAGTGATCTCCAGGTGGTGAGATCAAGCCCCACCTCAGGCTCTACACTCAGAGCTGAGTCTGCTTGAGATGCTATCTTCTGTCTCTTCCCCTCCCCTTCTCATGCATGTGCTCTCTCTCTTTGTCTAAAATATATGCATACATACATATATTAAATCTTAAAAGAAAAAACACACATGTGACCATCAAAAAGACAAGAAATTAGTGCTGGCCCTGTTGGGAAACATGAAGTCATGTGCACTATTGGTAAAATTGTAAATGGTACAGTCTTGCTACAGAAAACAGTATAGAAGTTCCCCAAATAATTAAAATAGAACTTTTATCTCTTTTGCTATGAACTGAATAGGACAGTACTAGAAACTGAATAAATTCATTGAAATGGTAAAAACAAAAAACAAAACACCATGTGACCTATTTTACTCCAGACACTTTAGAGACCCTAAAATGAAGTCTTATGGAAGATCCTAATCTGATCTTTTCCATCTGCACTAAAGGTGTTCAAAAGAGTATTATGATTACAATTATTAGCTTATTTGAGCATCCCCTTGGCCTTTTGAGGAATTGCTCAGATAGTTGATAATGATAGAAACACAGATGAGAATCCCAGTCAATATAATAAGAATGGTGGCTACAAAAATAAACAAGTGTTGGCATGTATGTCATGTACATTTCAAGGTTATGTGTGCATTTCTATGAAGGGGAAATGAATAGATGGATTTTTGTCCAGATGAGCTGTACCCAGAAAGCAGTCATTTCTCCTTGCTTATCGGAAGCAGGGAGTTGGAAGACAGATTGCTCTCATCAGCCTCTCTTCTAAATTCTCTTCCTCTGATCTGCATCTCTTACGTCCCTTCCTGGCAGTGGGGGAAAAGGCTTTGAATTCTCTGCTATCTGTGGAAATGCTAGAATGAGGTCAGAATCACAGTGCTCTGTCAGAGCTCCCCTCCCCTCAGTCTGAGTTTCCAAAGGTAAGATAAAACCATCCGCAACCAACACACATTTGCTTTCTCTTCGGGCATGTTGTTCCATTGTGCTAGCTTCAGCATTTTCCATCGCCTCCTTTTTAATTCCGCTCCTAGTAAGCAGAGAAGGGGATGAGGACATTTTTTTTTCCCCAAAAAGAAACAGGACAAAGGGTTGCCATTACCTGGAACGTAGGGACTCGAGATGAGGCAGAGCTTTGGTGATGTACACTGAGCCAAAAGGGAGGACTTTGAAAGGTGAACCTTACAGAGATGAGCTGGTCTTTGAAAACTAAATTGCCAACTTGCCTCCAGTGAACAAATGCACCTGCCATTCATACTGCTGCCAATTTGCTGTTTTTACTTTTATCTCTCTCATACAGCAGGCTCTAAACTCTCAAAGGTTTTCTTGTGCCTCTTTTTGTGATGCCCAAACCAGCAGGACTGTTAGATAGAGGTTTCTGTGTATGCATTCTATTCCCACCTTCTCTCCCACTCATTGCATTAAAATAAATTGAGACAGTAATATTCATAAAAGAAGTAAAGTTCTAAGGAACAACAGCTCTTCCTCCAAACCCTAAAGCTACTGGAACCTCTCCAGCTTTTCAGGATGGTGCATGGCACATACATAAAATTCAAGCACTGGAACCTAGCTACCAAGGGAAAGATGCTCTGTGCTGCGAACACATTACGTAGACATGAAGTAATGCTTTTAATCCCTCTCCAGTAGTGAATAATAGCTTCTGGAGAAGGACCTCATTTGAAGGATGAAATTCCACAAGCAAGGTCTCAGCCTCAAAACATTTCTTTCCATGTGCAGAAATGTTTGATAATGAGTGATCATCAGGTGACTATTTTTAATTACATAAACAGGAGGGAGAAACACCATCCTTCCATGAAAAACATTGAGAATGACAAATGTAGATTTGCTTATTTGAAAACATCCAGTTCAATCATTTCCAAAAGGATTTAATTATTTCAACATGTATTGTCGAGCTTCCACAATAGCTTACATTGCTCAACCCCAAAAGATGCTTCTAGTTACGGACTTCTAATTCTCTATGATGGCTTCTCTGAAGACACCTCTATACATTTAAATAGAGACCATTTCAAACCCTGGCAGGAAAGAAAGACAGACCTTGGAAATGCAGCAAATTAATGTCCCTCTCCCCTGTGAAAACCTGCATATGTGAAATATTCTAATGTTTCCTTAAGGTGGGGTATTTAAATAGCCTAAAAGAGAAATTATTCAATTATTGCTTTCTAATCAACTGTAATTCTATCTAAACATAAGGGAAGATCTCAATCATTCATCTGAGGATGTAGAGAAAATGATAAGCATATGGGTAAAAGTTCTGGTGCCCTGGCCTCCTTTGCCTTTCCGACTTGCACTTCCATATCTTACTTTAGACCAACCGAATGAATTGCCTTCCACTAAAAGTAGCAATGCTGAGCAACTATGGTATACATTTCAGAAGGGGAGCTGGGCTTCAACACATTTGAAAGCAAAGACATTAGAAATGGAAAGAAAGCATTTAGTGTTATCACACTATTGAAGAAATAAATATTATCCAGATGATTTAGTCTACTCTATTTAGGGAAATCACAGGTTAAAGTAGATAGAAGTTACTGGTCATTGCTACCTCCCAAAAGTGTATTTCCAGAGAGTAGTCTTCTCTCTCCCACTGATTTATTCATTCATCGTTTAATTTATCCATTCATTCATTCTTTTCCTCTTGTGTTCCAAGACGTATCTTAAACCACTGTCCCTAGTAGCCTATTCAGGTGTCACTAACATGTTCCAAAATCAACAAGATACTACTGTATCCAAAATACAACAACATACTACATATTACAGGCATCCAGTTAAATATTTTGTACACACTAATTATCTTGTTTAATACTTGACAATCTTATGAGATAGGTTGTCGCTCATTATGCAACTGAGAAAACTGAGTCAAAATTTTCCCCAAGATGTAATAGCTAGTGCATTGAGGAACTGGGTTTGGAGACTTGCCTGGGTTCAGAACCAATGTCCAGCCACATAATTATACTCTATAAATATATATTGAAAGAGAGGTTCCTACCCTTGTATATCTTCAGACATTTCTGAGTTATTCCTTTGATCAGAGCATTCATCACACTATACTTTTGACTTTAGACTCTTGACCTTTATATTCAGGGGTATAGCAAAACATTAGCTATAGGGCTGTGTTGCCAACTCAGGGAGGAGCTCTCCAGATTGATTTCCAAAGGTATGTTCTCAAGAGAATAAGC
This sequence comes from Spilogale gracilis, assembly GCA_004023965.1. Classification (NCBI taxonomy): domain Eukaryota; kingdom Metazoa; phylum Chordata; class Mammalia; order Carnivora; family Mephitidae; genus Spilogale; species Spilogale gracilis. The sequence goes on along the minus strand of PITA01004627.1, from coordinate 66,737 downwards.
TTAAACCACTGAGGTTGGGTAGAATCTTTTTATGTAGGATATTGTTGACCTATATACAAACTGTGGAGATGAATCCCTAAATCCCTAATTAGTGTTACAACATGTGCTAGACCAAATATAATAATCAGGTCATCAGATATAATATAAAGCCCCACATGAAAATCAGTCATGTTACCATACAATCTAGAGTCAGTTTTATCTTCCTTTATCGTTTTCTAAAAAAAAAAAAAAAGTTACTTAAAAGAAAATATCCTAAGCATACATACCCAGTAAACGTCCCTAAAAGATTTAGTTAGTCCTTACATTTATCCTGGAACCTAGAAAATTGGTATCTGTTATTTTTAGAAATAAATACACTGAGGTATAAAGAGATTTTTGTGGCCTGAAGGTGCCCTACTGGGAGTGAGAGGAAGAATGGGGCTCAAAATCTAGGTTCCCCTTGAAGCCTTGTATTTAGTGAATGGAGCTGCTTTTAGATAACTGTTTACTTATGTGGGTCAGATCTTATTTTCTGTTCAGAGCCACACATTTTCAGTATGTTCTTCTCACTATTATCCTGAAATTCTCTCTGGTTGGCCTTAAAAATAACTCGTGTACTAGTAATATATTCAGTGAAATTCGTTTATGTTTTTCTTGTGAAGGAATGATTGTGTAATAATGAAGCCTGCAGAATGCCAGATATAGAACCCTTTCACTATGGGAACGCTAAGGACAGACCCACCCTTGTTAGAAATCTTATTTGGGGGCGCCTGGGTGGCTCAGTTGGTTAAGCGACTGCCTTTGGCTCAGGTCATGATCCCGGAGACCTGGGATCGAGTGCCACATTGGGCTCCCTGCTCGGAGGGAAGCCTGCTTCTCCCTCTCTCACTCCCCCTGCTTGTGTTCCCTCTCTGGCTGTGTTTTTCTCTGTCAAATAAATAAAATCTTAAAAAAAAAAAAAGAAAGAAAGAAAGAAAAAAAGAAAGAAAGAAAGAAAGAAAGAAAGAAAGAAAGAAAGAAAAAAAGAAAGAAAGAAAGAAAGAAAGAAAGAAAGAGAAAGAAATCTTATTTGTTCTGATAAAGTATGATTTTGTATTTAGGTAAAGGAATAATACGGAGGTCTCTGAGGCCCTGCATTGATTACATAACACAGCTTCCTTAAATATATACTGAAGCATTGTCCTCCTCCTCTAGCTCGGGGAAGGGAAAAAAAAAAAAAACAAAAAAACAAGCCCTGCAGGTATAAAAGATACCAAGACAGAGGGAAAGCCAAAAATATAACCTATATATATAACATATATTTCCAGGCAGCTGTGCTATTTACTAGCAAGCATATGCAAATAGAGGGAAATTTGGTTATGGTACCTGGAGTACAAAATAAGCATTTTTAGTACAATACTTCCTCAGGCAATTTCTAGAAATATCTTATACTGTTTCATTATCTCTGTAGTTGTGAATAGAGGTTGTGACTCCCTTGATGGGAAATGCCATTTTGCTAATTCAAATAATATTCCTTTTCCGTGTATTTGCTTAGATTTTACAGAGCATTTGCTTTTCACACTGTGAATCTTATATAAGATTATAAAGTTCAAACTTGAGAATGCCAAATTTATAGAATATATGACTTACAGGTCAGGGGTCTGGAAGCAGGTATGTTCCAGTTCTTAACACCAAAGGCTTATAAGCAGAGGTAGGTGTGCAGGTAGGAAAGACCTGATAGGTGGCAAGGAGAAAAGCAAGGTCCAGAACTAGGCAGACCTCCCTTCCTGACTGCACTATGGCTTCAATACCACAGAGCAGAGGAGGGATTCTTACATGGTCTTAAAGAAGAGGGCCAGTATGCGGCAGGAGGCTACAGTTGGTCAGAAAATTAAAAAATGGATGAGTAGGCTGGAAGATGTAAAGATTAATCCTGTAGTCATTAGCCATGGCTAATCTACGTCTTCACTGAATGGAGAAGAGCATTTTCTTTCAACAGTCATGATTCACAGAATATGAAAGACCTTGAGAGAGCATCATATCATTTCCAATTTTAGGCCAGTTTACTTCTAAATAAAGGTTGTACAGTTTGCTCTTTTTAATGATGTTCTCATCGGAGTAATCCAGGCTAGCTGCCACAGTAGATATTGCTGAACTCTTTCGCTTATTTCTTACTAATGTAGCCCAGTTCAGGTCACGCAACCCCCTGCTACATGTTAGCTAGGCCATCTGGACACACGGCCCCACAGTTGCCATCACAAGGTTGGAAAGGGCTGAAGCGACCTGCTGACAGTTTTTGCAGGTTAGGCCCAGATGAGGCTTACCTCACTTTCCTCAACATTTTATTGGCCCACGCCTAGTTTAATGGTCCCAAACTAATCACAGCAGGTTGGAAAATGAAGAGAAGCCCAGATACTTGGTGAGCATTAATAGCGTCCTCCACAACCTCCAAGGAACTACCAGACAACGATTGGGGAATACCATCGGAAGAGCTTTGAACACTACACACACACATGAGCACACACATTCATCCCTCCAGGAGGTGGGTACCCTAAAGGATGAGCTCAATGATGCCCCAACAGCATGCAAATATGATGATTATAAGACATGTCTGGGCAGACAGCTAGTTTGGAAACCAAGGATTAAATGTTAATGTGTTTCTGCATTATGATATGGAGAATGGGTGGCATTTCAAGTATTTTAATAAAAGATGTTAAATAGAAAAGGATAATTCTACACTGGGAAATACACAAGTCCATATAAAGTATCTCTTTATTTCCCCACCACCTTTTCCTTCCCTTGATTAATTGTTACCATTTTAATAAGCAGTTTGAAGTTCCTTTCATTCTAGTATAGTTGAAATGTTCCTGTTACTCTAATTAGGATCTATAAACTAAGGTGCACTTTGAGTCGAACAGTTTAGCATCTGATTGAATGAGAAAGAAAGGTTATAAAGTTTTTAATGTATGAATGCTAGATTCAGAATAGTCAGAAATAGAGTATGTAACAGTTACACCCATGAATGTCCTACTCCCTAATGATGCTATCAACTACCAGCATAGCAGATTTCTGTTTGGTTGATAATTTTTCTTTTTTACAGTGTTTTAAGACACTTTTAAAAACATTTGTAATAATTTACTCTACTTTGTAATTAGATTTAGTGATTAGAATCTTGCTCACTTACATAGCTGTTTTCCTTTAAATGAATGGCACCAGCTGGCTTATAGCTGAAACCTGATCTGACTCTCAAAACTAGCAGAGGGGCCGGCATAAGGCAAAGCCCAATATGTTCTGGAGCGTCATGGAAAGTTAACAGAGGGAGATGTTTCACGTTCTTTTACATATTCCTTAATTTTTTTTATATTTCTAACAACATGTATATATGTATATATATGTATGTGCATATATATATATATATATGTTAAATATATTGGAGATTTTCTTTTAAACGTAAACCTTAGCTACTCTGGGCATACATTCAACTTACGGGACATGGAAAGTGGCCAACGTTACCTTCTCTCACACAGCTTCTAATCACTAGAGGAAAAGAAGCTAAAAATTTACAGTTTGGACCTGAGCTGCTTGGGGTATTTTACCATCCAGAGAAATGTGATGGCTATATAATTAATGGAAGAAAGCATTATCAAAAGGCTAAGAGAGCAGAGAAATCACAAGTGGCTCTGAGTATTGTTTCCATGTAATTTTACATGATATTGAAGATTCAGTTAAGTTCTTCATTCCTTCCTTTTACTGTTAGTGAGAAGGCACATCACACTAGAGACTGTGTGTTCAGACCTGTGTGACGGATATGAGTGAGTCTGACTCACGGAAATCAGAGATCCGCAAAGGCCAGTCTCCCAGGCTCAATGTATTTGCCGAGTGAGGCGAAGCGACTTGCCCCACCCAGAGGGAGGACAGCTGGAGGAAGGAACGGAGCGTTACTTGCTCTTTGACTGGGGAATGAAAAAAAGGAGCACTATGGACTGAAAATCAAGAACACTTCTGGTGGCCAACAGGCCTGGTTCTCAGTCCATCCTTGAGCTGTTTGGAATCAATAAAAACCCAAGAATCCTACTCATGGCTACCACAGGGGTCTGCCCTGTGTGCCCTCTGGTTTGTTTGAGAACAAAACCGCCTATCGTGTCAGCTGTCTTCAGAAGTTGAATGGTGGTAGACAACAGGACTGACCAGACCAGTGTGCATCCAATCGTATGACCACGGTGACCACCCCATACTAATTCCTGCTCCCCAACCTGCCTCTTGTGCTTGTGAAAGGCATAGGCTAAGAACAGGTTATGGGTACTGCTCGCTTTCCCCTCCAGTGCTCACACTTTCCATAGAGCCTACAGAAACTCGAATGAATTTCCAGTGTTTTCTGGCCTAGGCCCTATGGATAAGCAACTAGGTCTGCTGCCCCCCACCCCCACCCCGCCGGTGCTGAGCCAAGCAGGAGCGCTTCCTGCCCCTCCCCTCGCTGACATGCGGCTGATTCGCACCTGCTCTCAGTCATGTGTACATTATTTTCTCCCCCCAGCCTTTCCCTCTTCCCCAGCATTTTTTCTTGATATTGAAGCCGGAGTTGAACGGGTAGTTTAAACCACCCCTTGTTGGCAGACGGGGTCCGCGGACACACTTATCTAAGCGCACACACCGTGAGAGGGCCAGGGACACAATCCTAGAGGGCCCGGCGCCTCGGAAATCCCTGGCCTGAGCGCTGTGGCCTCGCAGCCCGTGACCTGGAGACGGCTCTTGGCTAGAATCGACCCGCTCTCCTAAACACAGGTGTTGGCGCATGTTCGTGTGTGAGACTGGGAGCCAGGTGGAGGATTTTGAGAGCCAGCGTTTATTTCCTTAGGATGTGCAAGTTTGAATAAAACATCATGGCAGGGTGCAGAAGCAAGAGAAGAGAAATCTTTGACATTTTTCTCCGTAACATGCCCAGGGCTCTGAACAAACAGTGAGGACCCGAGGTGCCTTCATGTCTGACTTCACATTTACCTCAAGATTGATGAGACTAACCCGCTTCGGGATCCATTTGTAGAAGCAGGGACAAAATATCTCTTCTCATCACGACCACCTGCCCCCTCTTGAGTTTTCAGAAGAGGAGGGAGAGTGAAGACAAACCCCAGTTGGCATTGGCGGAATTCGAGGGAGAAGAAATGTGATGTAGGCTGTAAATAAGGCTTGTGAGGATGTCTCCACAGTAAAATTGTCCATGCTTTTCAAATTACAGATAAGAATATTATCAGCATTATTTTTAAAAATATCTGAAATCCAGAAAGCCAAATTCTCAACCATGTCATATTAATTGAACTAAAAAAGTTGCACTGAATAAGGCAGAGAACACAGATTTAAGTAAACCAAACTTCCCGGGCCTCTACACAATCAGTAGCATTTCCATCATTTTACTAAGCCCACTACCCACCTACCCAGACTATCCTGTCTCTAGTTGTGTCCTGGTTATCTTTGCAGCTCTTTAATTCAATTAACACCATACTATCTCACATCTTAAGAGCAGACCTCTAGTCTTGAAATACCAAGGTCTTCCTAGATCTCCTCAACACAATTAGGAGAGCTGGTTATGAACTTTGTACTTTCACTTTCTAGCAGGAATGAACTTCACTGAGCTTCAGTTATTCAACCAATATATAGGTGAGAGATGGCAGTAACTTGCCCAAGCCACACATTGAGATAGGGTATAGATCAAATAAGGTAAGGCACCTATCGGCATTTCGTAAATTCTATAATGTTGTATTACCTCAGATATTGTTATTATTAATTATTTTTATTACTTCTCTTTTCTACTTGCTTATTTTTTTTTCTTTGTTTAATGTTCCTTTTCTCCTCTAACAGAGGGCCAGGAAAGATAATATGGAGATCTAACTCATATTCATCAACCCTAGGCTTTGTTTCTTATGTTTCCTTCCTCCCACAAAAGCTGCATACCTACTTACTTACCTCTCTGGAATTTTTAAGCTTACTTAGAATGGCAGAAAGTATGTTGTTTCTCCTAGTTATATTTAACTTTTGCAACAATTACTGTATTTTCTACCATCACCTATAATTTTTGAAAAATTATAATTGGCATGAATGTATTAATTAATTCACAGTGGTGACTCTGTTTAGAAGGAAATAATGTGAATACTTGACATTCAGTTCATAATGTTTCATAGTAAGCTTTGCACAAGGGCAAGCAAAAAAAAGAAATTCTAAAAACCTCCTGTCAATCCTATTCTTTGTCTAGATATTCTATCTCCTGGGCCCTTGAGCAGTGGCAGGAAACAACTTTTATTATTTTCATTGTATTCAAGGCATGCTTTAGTTCACCATAGTTGGTTTCTATTAGAATCTACCTCCTTCTCCTTCCGTACACACAAAGAACACTATATGCCTTAAGCAACTAAAAAAATAGAATTTAGGCTAGTAATGTGGGTATGAAATCTTTAAATGTAAGGGATTCTTACAAGCACCATAGTGATTTCTACATATATCTGATTCCCAAAATGGAATGAAGAAAGAAGATGAACAGAAAAAGATTTAAAAAGAATGTTAGAGGAAGTGTTCTTATTGTTTTTGTGGTAACCTTTTATTGGCACTTTTGTTGAAACAATAAAAAGTGGGTGATCTAGATCATAATTTTCATTGTTTTATCTCCTCCTCACCTCCGGCTATGCCTAGCACAGTGCCTGTACACCTTATAAGCTCTCAGTAAATTTGTATTATTTCTAAACATACTAGATGGAAGATTAGTCTCTGAACCCTTTAAACTTCTGTTTTAGTAGCTGATCATTTATTTCCCTCTGATTTAAAATTTGATCCTCGGGGCGCCTGGGTGGCTCAGTTGGTTGAGCGACTGCCTTCGGTTCAGGTCATGATCCCGGAGACCTGGGATCGAGTCCCACATCGGGCTCCCTGCTCGGCGGGAAGCCTGCTTCTCCCTCTCTCACTCCCCCTGCTTGTGTTCCCTCTCTGGCTGTGTTTCTCTCTGTCAAATAAATAAATAAAATCTTTAAAAATAACTAACTAAATAAATAAATAAATAAATAAGATTCGATCCTCATTTGGGGCCCGTGGCTGGCTCATTTGGATGAGCACACCACTCTTGATCTCAGGGCTCTGAGTTCTGAGCCCCACGTTGGGGGTAAACATCACTAAAAAAAAAATAAAAATAAAAACTTTAAAATTCTGTCCTCTCAATATAAGGACTTGTCTACAATATTCTCTCTCTCTCTCTCTTTTTTTAAAGATTTTATTTATTTATTTGACAGAGAGAAACACAGCCAGAGAGGGAACACAAGCAGGGGGAGTGAGAGAGGGAGAAGCAGGCTTCCCGCAGAGCAGGAAGCTGGATGCGGGGCTTAATCCTGGCTCTCAGGGATCCTGACCTGAGCCCAAGGCAGTTGCTTAACTAACTGAGCCACCCAGGCGCCCCTACAATATTCTCTTAATAACTAAAGAATTCATCCATGGGGTACAGGTAACTTTTTTTCACTTTTTTTTTTTTTAAAGAGAACTAATGGAACACAGAAAAAAAATACTTTGGCTACCCATAATGTATTTTGTAGCTTTTAGGATATGTCATGGTTTAGGGCTACATCTTTACAGGCTTTTCATGGAATAAGGAGTAGGTCTTTAGTAGATGCCAGGAATACAGCCTGAGTTTTCATATACTGTAAGAATTATACTGAACAGCTCCCTTAAACATAGAAAAATTCAGTTTTGGATGCAAAGAGAGAAAAGATGCACTTCCTTTTCTCTGTTAAAGTCTGTGGGTACCATTTCTGAGCCCTTGGAATTCACCCAGTTGCTATTTGCTACCTATCCTAGGTAGCCTGGTATTTTTGAGTTCCTCTCTGCTCTATACCCCCACTTCTGCCAGATAGCAAACCATCTGCTGCTTTAGACGGTATCTAAATACTATTCCATAAGTACCAGAAATGATACAGCTATTTTGTCTAGGTAAAGGGAAGATAGCAGATTTATTCCTCCCATCTATTGATTAAATCAGCATCTGCATCTTTTCCCAAATTAGCAAAAACAAATATCCAAACAGCTGGAATAAGGGTCTGGGAATATGAAATTTTGAAGAAGCTGCTGACTGGTTGAGTGAACAGACTCAGGATAGTTCCATTTGCTCTTATTTAGCAAGGCAATGACCCGTACATGTGAACAGCCATTTGACATCCCGCAGAGTGTACATATTGCTGAAGCAGCAATAATGGATGCCCTTAGCTGGTCATGAATGCAGATGTTGGTGCCTGAGTAATTTGCCCCCTTTCTAAACCAGCCCACACACTTAGATGCCAGGGTAATTCTGAACATTTAATAAATATAGAAATATTCCAATTGAATGCACTTTCTTTGTAGGTAGACTGGAAGCCTCAGTGAGGTGCAAATATTCGAGGCACGCGTGAATCACCCGAAGTACACATCCACCACGAGGGGGTGTGTGAGGGAGCTCATAGCATTTCTTTGTACCATGGCTATTGTGTTTGAGTTATTGAGAAGAGTCTGACCCAAATTAACCCTCCTTTGTGATGTTGGCTACTGTCTGGATGAGTCTGTAAGGACTGTTCTGGTGTTGAGTCTGCCTATTTGAGACAGTGCCAGGAACTGATAGGGCCACTTGAGAATGTGATAATGTAGGGTTCAAAGGCCAAAGAGGATGCCTTACCCAGCTACTCCTTTGGCCAACACAGTAAAATGCCAGCTGCAGCTCAGAGGACTATGTTAAGTGAGGCTTCAGGCAGGCACTTGTAGTTACATGTATAATTCAGCAATTGCTCCTTTCTGATGATGAAAGGATGGCTTTTTCTTGACTGCACGTTGTTTCAATATGTCGTTTTCATGAGCTCCCTCACTCCTGTGTCCCTGACTGTACCACATAACCAGTCATATGGCACTTGGCTTTGTTTTATATATACATTTTATCTTTTCCTCTAAATTGTTAGCAGATTATCTCTAGTTTCCTTAAATTACTTTGTTCATCATCTAATGCATGCATAAATGCAGCATTTGTAATCACTCCTGGCAAAGAGATTTGAGTAACTGATACATATAATGAGTTTCTTCTACTTTCAGATTCATCTGACACTCAAAGAATCTACAGTTTCCATATTTCTCCTACCCACCCATGAAATTTGTGTTTAAAAGGAATCATGTTCTTGGAGCATGCTCCTTTTCACATACCTACTTCAAAGACAGCTGTTTTTGGCTTTATAAATGGATTCCTATAAAAGTGAGAAGTAATACTAGCAGAAAAGAAATGATCATTGCTGGTTGTTTTATTTGGCCAGAGTTAAGGCTGCAGAGACTGAAATTATAGTCACTAAACACCTGGCAACCTCTGTTGCCTATGAGAACAACAAATGAAAGAAGACCTCCCTTTTTTTTTTAATTTTTTAATTTTTTTTTCAGTGTTCCAAGATTCATTCCCCATTCCCCACACCCAGTGCTCCACACAGTAGGTGCCCCCAGTACCCACCACCAGGCTCTCCCATCACTCCACCCCCCTCCCTCCAAGTCCCTCAGTTTGTTTCTGTGTCCAGAGTCTCTGTTGTTTCTTTTCTCTCCCTCTGTTACCCTACTTCCCATTTACTTTCCTTCTCCCACTATCCTCCAGGTTACCCCTCATGCACCGCAAGTAAGTGAAACCATGTGATACTTGACTTTCTCTACTTGGCTCCCTTTTACTGAGACTTACATTACAAATTATGTAATGGTGATCATATTTTATTAGGAGAACCTTTCCTTGGGAGCCCAAGAGTTAAACTTCTAAAACTTACTTTATGATTGTGCATTCCCACATCTTTGTGTCACTTTTTAACATTGGTATAAAAGGTCTAAACATTGACTAAAGGGCAGAACATATTGGCATAGCTGTGCCCATTAGTAGGACTGGGTACATATCTCTGGGGCAATTTTTTTGTTAATGCCAATATTAATGATTAATTATGAATTATAATAAGTACCTAAACCTTCTGGCAATAATGATGTCTGCAAGAATATAACTAGGATGCCATTAGCCATAAAAACACATGAACTATTTGATATGTTATCTTAGGAAGAGTTAAGCCAACAGTGCTATATTAGCTAATTTTAGCATGTAATAAATAATAGCTACACTTAGAGAACCCTTCCAGAGTATAAAACAAGGTTACATGAATTATTTTATTTGGATCTAATAGCAATTTTATAATACTGATTATTATTAACTTTGCAAATTATTTTCAATTACTAGATGAGGAAACTAAGTCTCAGGAAGATGTAAACAATTTGTCATGAATTTGTCTATCTATTCATTCAAAATTTGTTAAACACCTGCAGTGTGCCTGATGAGGAAGATTCACAAGCAAATATGAGAGACTATGTGGAGCCAGTGTCAGCATAGGATCAAAATCCCCAGCTCTCAAACTAGTATACTGTGCTATATTCTCCAATCCTATCATCCAGTCCTATCATCCATCCTGGAAACTACCACACCATACAGCAAACCATGCCTCATTGGCATTTTCAGAAGCAAAATGCCAGATTAAATGGATGTTTGATGTTTCATAAGATAGCAGTAATGTGTTATATTGTGTATTTTTATTCTTAGTGTAAATTCTTGGATCATGCTTATTTAATCCAAGGGCTGCCCAAAAAAACATCCTGTAGATTTCCAAACCCAGCACTTACATAGACATGCCATACTTTTCCAGTCTGTTACATGTGCAAAAGCTAGGGTTAAAATTTCTCTAGCCACACCAAAGAGAGGTGAGAAATCAGGAAGTGACAGTGTTGTGCTTTTAAGAACCCCTCACCACCACACACATAGTAATACCTGCACCTTGCCTGAACTTCAAATAAACAATAACTGATGAGACCAATGTATTAATAATTTGTGCAATTAGGAATAACATTTTGAATTGAATACAAGCTAAAACTGCTAACTATTTGAGGTTAGAGAAGTGAGCCAACTGACCACTTTTCTCCCTTACTCTGGAACTGATTTATTGTCCTGCTGGTTGGTCACTTGGAGACTACGGATAAAGATATTTAAACATTTGCAGCTAGAATTAGATGGTCTTACAGACCTAGGATTATTTTTAAAGCAATGTGTAATGACAGATAAGAACTAATGCATGCAGCTAAGCTGGTTTTGTGGCAACCCAAAGGAGTACCTAAGCATAGATGACAATTTACCTATGTGAAAAAGTTCCTCTTCAATATTTTTCCCTTATTATGACTACTTCCCAATTTGTACCAATTAGGATTCTTTGGTATAAGCAACAGAAATTGACTGGATAATTTGATGTAAAAAGAAGGCAATTCTTTGGAAGAATATGGAATAATTCACAGAATCAAAGGAAAAGCAGAAAATATTGCCTTGGAAAATACAGAGGCCATGCATCTCTAGTGAGGCAAGTTGCAGACACTAGTGAAAAAGAATAGTCCTTTCAGGTGGCTGCCCTTTCATGATAGTATTAGCTAAGTATTGCAGCAGAACAAACCACTTCAAAATTCAGGGGCATAAAAGAATAGTTATTTTTTATTTCTCACAAGTGTGCAAGTCAGCAGATCGAGGCTGGGCTTCTAGCGGTGACTCTGTTCCCTGCACTGTCAGATTTACCAAATAAAAACATAGGATGCCCAGTTAAATTTGTAGTTTCCATAACAAATAACTTTTAGTATAGGTATGTCTCATGCAATATTTCAAGCATGCTATACTAAGAAAAGTATTTGTTTTTTATCTAAAATTCATATTTGACATGTTTGGCAACCCTATTTGCCATCTTCCATCCTCCTTCTCTTGGGACCAACAGGCTCAGCTGGGCATGTTCTTCTCATGCAAATGACAGAGGCACAAGACCAAGTGGGTCCAATTGTGCCAACACTTCTCAAAACTCTGCTTGTATTCCCTATGCTTATATTCTTGGCCAAAACAAATAACATGGTCCAGGGATGGAAAAGCATGCACCACCCACTGAAGGAGGACATAGGCATGGCAAAAGGTATGGATAAAGGAGAAAGTGGAGAATGGGTGCATTAACACAGTCTGTCACTGGTTGAATCAGTTTCGACCTCTCTTGAGTCATTTCTTATAAAAAACAAGTACTAGAGAGGGAAAGTCCAAGTAGCCCAGCTCAGGTCACACACCCACTCCTTGACCAAGGGAGAATAGGTCACTTGATTGATGGTCCCAATAAACCAGTGGCAGTTGGTGAATGGCGTTTTCTCCAAAGGGTTGTCTTTCCAGACAGAAGATGACATAGATTTGGGCAGGTAAAATAATATATGTCCACCCCATTTATGTTCCTGACATTGCCTGCATTTCCACTTTTAGTCAAACACAAGAGATGTTAGCCTTATACAAAAGAGAAGGAAGGCGTAGGAACCTAGAGAACTGTAAAAATATATCTGGGCAGATCTAGTTCCCACAGGCCTGGGCGGCCTGGGCAGCCTCTGCAAGTGTGGTGGAAAGAGTGGGTAAAGGAATCACAAGAAGGACGAGGAGGGCAATGAAAGCATGAGTAGCGGGGGCAGATCGGCTGCGTCGTGGCCCTGCTACGGCTGCGTCACTGCACAGCCGAAGGAAGCCGCGTATACACGTGTACCTACATGTTAGCATTATTTTAGAGACTGTCATTGAATTTGAACTGCATGGACAAAATGTACATTCTTTAATACAGAATTTATATAGGTCTCAGTGAAAAAATATCACCTACTTTGTAATTCAGATTTAAAAATTATAGCTATTAGGTGTGGAATATTCACTTTGTTTTGTGTTGTGTTTTGTTTTATTTTTTATTTTTTTTATTTTTATTTTTATTTTTTTGCAGTGAAAACTTTGAGAATGCCTCTGAATAATGAATTTTACTAGTGTCCTGAAAGTGGGGTATTTGTATTATGTTTTTCACTCAACATCTTTAGGAAGTATTCATCTAATAAACAGTTGATTTTGGGACTAACAACACATAGTAATAGTATGGTCCAAAAGATCAATGATATATTTTAAAGTACTTTGATACAATTACTTGGCATGATAAGTAAGGTTAATATTTATATATTTCCCAGAAATACTGCTCTGGCCAGGTTGGTAGAGTTATGTATGGTAATTCTGAAAACCAAAGCAATGTATACATTTTATATAATTTAACCACTCATATTGGGGAAATTGAGGGGGAAAAAAAAAACTAGTTATCACTCGCACCATAAATAAATTCCAGATGATTTAAAGAGTGCAATAAAAAAATATCGAAAGGAAAAGAAGAAACCATCATGAGTATTTAACTGATTTTATTTTAGGAAAGTATCTTCTATGCATAAAAGCAATGAAAGAAATTACTTTAAAAAGCTCAACAAAAAATTTTAAAACTTCTACAAAATAAAAATGGCCATAAAATTAAGAAGTTAGGAATTAATTGGGGAAATTGCAAATATGACTACAAAAGGTCAATTCCCTAAGGTTTAAAAGCTCTCATTAATCAGTAAGAAAAACCAAATAATCCAGACAAATTGGAGAGATCACTGAAACTGAATAGATTGTAAGCATCAAATAAATAGTTCATGACATTACATTTAGGAAAATATTATAAGGCACACTAATATCCTGTGAATAAAAATTATTAGGCAATACTCCAGGAGAAAGGAAATATCTAGAATATGTGATGACCCATGAGCATAAATCAGTATGACAGGGGTTTTGATAAACAACTTATGTTCACTGATGCAAATAAGATTATCTTGTTAAAAGTATTTCTTATAGTCGTCCTTACTGAGAATTAAGATAGAGCAAAAATCCTATTTGGAACCACTATTGCAAAAGTTAATGTGATCTAGAGGAAGAGTTAAGTTTGGGAGATCTATAAACCTTAAGTTTTGATACTAGCTTTATAATTACTTAGCTGTGATTTCTACCCATTTTGTCCCTATGTCCATATCTGTAAAATGGCAATAATGAGAATATTTTTCACTTCCCAGAATATTTATAACGATTTTACGAGGTAATAGAATAAAAACCTCAAGTTGTCTCTTTCATGTTATATTATCAGTGACAGGGTGAATGTAGACTGCATGAATTGCTGTGGGAAACTAGGAAGGAACTGTTAAACCATTAAACTAAAAAAGGTTATATTTATTTATATATATACATACACATATGTATGAATGACTTCTTGTAGAAAAGAAAAAAAAGTTAGATTCTGAAAGTGTCTATAATTCAGGAAATTGAACATGAAATTTATCTTGCTTCTTATGTTCCTAACCTACACAAATATTTCTCGGCCCTGTGGTTAATTTTTTGTATTAAGAGCTAAAAAAGTTGATAGTGAACAAGATGGGTAGAGGGGTAGCTAAAGAAATATTGACAAAAGTTGTATTTTACAGGTTCAAAATAAAATTTGCTCCGTTCTGACAAAAACTCAATGGGATGACTTCCTTGAATTCAGAAGATTTGAGGCAGGGGAGTAGGAATGGGGGTGGATTTTCATTAATTTCTTTCTTCAAACGTTCTGTGAGTAACATGCCATGTTCCGAGTGCTATGGTCTGTAAGATTCATTGGTCAAGAAAACAAAGGCCCTCTTATCTGCCTTTTTCCATTTACTGACAGGCACAAATAAGTAATCTAGCAATGATGATTCAGGACTGTGGTGAAGAAATAGAGGGCTCAAGGAGAGAACACAGGAGGGATGTTTCACTCAATATCAAGTCAGGAGTGGCGTCAAGGTATGGTTAGGAATGAGGGTGGTAAATGACAGGATAGTCTTCATGGAAAAAGTGAGAAAATAGGCTGTTAAGCTGAAACCTGAAGAGAGAAAAGGGCTGATCACATGAAGAGTTGGGAAAAGAATATTCCATGTAGAAAAAATTGAGTGTTAAATACCTGGGAGTAAACAAGCATATTATCTTCCAGGAGCCAAATGTTGTTTGATCTGACTAGATGATACAATGAAAAGGGATAGGACGTATGACTAGAAATATAACCAGGGGCCAATCATCAATGGTGTGTTAATTCATATTGGGAAGTTTGAATTTTATCTTGAGGGCAATGAAATTAATCAGGGAATATTACACTCACATTTGCAATTTAGGGGGGAAAAACTTATTGCACTGTGATGAATGAATGACAGTGAGCCTGAGGAAAGGAAGGCTAGAGGCAAAGAAATTCATTGTAATGCTCTTGTAGAATTCAGGCAAAAAAAGAAATGTTTATGGCTGATGGGAGTAGGGTTTGGGAATAATGAATGAATCTGAGAGAGATTTAAGGGGCATAAACCTCAGAATTTAGGACCCTCTTTACATGGGAGAAATAAAAGAGAGAGAGCAGTTAAAGGAAATGACATTCTTTTTTTTTGCTTGGGCAACTGTATGATGACACCATTCCCTGAGATAATTAACCAGACTACAAGTGTTCTGTAGGAAAGAAGATGATTTCTGTTCTGCGTATGTTGAATCTAGAGTGTCTGTGAGGTATCCTATGAAAATATAGAAGAGTAAATTGGCAAATATATGGTAAAAAATAAGTGGAAATGGGTGAG
The DNA here is from genome assembly GCA_004023965.1 of Spilogale gracilis. Classification (NCBI taxonomy): domain Eukaryota; kingdom Metazoa; phylum Chordata; class Mammalia; order Carnivora; family Mephitidae; genus Spilogale; species Spilogale gracilis. The sequence continues at coordinate 51,260 of PITA01004627.1, read as the reverse complement.
AAAAATTGGGGTGGCAGGTACTGATTTGGGGGTTTATCAATAATACAGCCTTAGCTAATAAAGCTGAGAGTAGATGAGCTCATTTACAGTAAATGATATGAAGGAAGAGGACAGTGATTAACTTTCAGAAATATAGATATTTAAGGAATAGGTCAAAGTAAGTCCAAAAGTTAAACTGGGAAGGCTCACCAGGGGGATAAGACAAAAAAAAAAAAAAAAAAAAAAAAAAAAAAAAAAAAAAAAAAAAAAAAAAAAAAAAAAAAAAAAAAAAAAAAAACAGTTGAATTTGGCATCTTAGAAACCAAGAAACAAAAGGACTGGAAGAAGGAAGATGTGGTCAACAGAGTCAAATACTTCAGAGAAAAATGGGAAAATAACAAAATTGTTCACAGGACCTAGAAACAATATGGGTCAAACTGGTGAGCTTCCCGAAAGCAGTCTCTTGGCAGGTTAAACAGAGATCCAGATTGCACCAAAGACTGAAGTGTGAATGAGAGAAGAAGATGTGATGTAGAACAATTCCTTCAAGAAATTTAGAGACAAAGAGTTTGAAAGTAAGAGGATAACATGGAATTTAGGGAAGGATTTTTTTTTCTAGAACAAATGAATGCATCAGATATAAATGCTGTAGGAAGAAACTGGCACAAAGTATAAGAATGTAGAAGATAGGCAATGGGATGAAACTCAACGGTACTGACCCAGAGAAGGGTGAGATACAATGTCTACATGAGTAAATTTCCGACTATTGAACACAAACACTCTCTGAATCTCTGGTATCTGTGATCTAGGACCCAGGTATATTGTCCTTAATTAAAAGAAACAGTATGGTTTGATGGCCAAAACATGGCCCTGCACTCGGTTATTCTAGGTTTTATTCTAAGCCTTATCATCACCTGGCTATGTAACATTGAACAAGTGGTTCAACTTGCATGCCACACAAAAGCAAAGCTCTTAGATATATATTCCTTTTATAAAAAGAGAGGTAATTATGAGTAAATTTTATCATAGGTAATAATTCACTAGGAACTTGACCACTGGAGATCCTTTCTGTTTTGTAAATGTGCATATTTTTATATTAGGAACATGAAGTCCCCCCTTCTACCTACTTTTTTTTTAAATCCAAACACATCTGTATTTTTTCTTTGTAGTTGGTAGTCTATCTTGCAACTCAGAATTAACTACAAAGTGAGTAATATGAGTTCTTATAATTATTACATAGCTTCCTGTTGCAGATTTTAGATTACTGGGGAAGATGCCTAGGATGTCTAAATCTTATTCTTAGACACCACCGTAGATTTTTAGTTTATTGTAGTTTTTTTGGAGATGATCGGAACACTGGCTTATTTAGCCAGAATTAAAAATGATGAATATTAAACAACAGAACAACTGGACATCCAATAGCCCTGAACTCTAAACCCAGCCATAATTCATGACGGGATTGCCCTTGAAAAGCCATGATTTCTCTCTGTGCCTCATCTTCTTCCTTAAAAATGGATATAACTTTTTAGGCCCTCATTGTAAATGCTTGGGAGGGTATATTGCAAGTCAATGTGCAAAAATGAGGAAAAAGACCCATAATCCCAGTAGATAAAAAGAAAATAGAAACTATAGATAGATGATAGATAGATAGATGATAGATAGATGATAGATAGATGATAGATAACTGCAAAAAATGAGAATCAACTATATTCCATTTCTGCTGTTGAGTTTGATTTAGAATTACGTGTTTCTACCCACAAGCCATGCAAGATGTCATTGTAAGAGAAATAGCTATGGTCTAGAGTCTTTTTCCCACTTCCTCCTTCCTCCACTCTCACCTGGTCAGTTGCCCAAGTACCATCAGTGTCTCCTAACACAGATCTACAGGGATCTTATGGTTGTCAGACAGCTATCTCTACAGGCAGAAAATGTTCCTGTTTTATTCATCACTACAGGGCAGAAGAACGAGAAAAAAAAAATAAGTCTTTTATTATTGAACTCCTTTACATTGTCCTGTTCTCCTCTCTCCTCTGCTTATGCTAAGGAACAGCATAAGCAACTAAGATTTAAAAAAAAAAAAAAAGAAAGAAAATCACAGTCAAACCATAATCTCTGTTATTTGTAATCGGTGCGTAGCCTCTGTGATGAAATTTGTGAGTAATTCACTTTCCACTTGAGCCTACCAATATGAGATCTAATGGTGCCACCCTGAACATTAATGAAGGAAGTCAGACGGCAGTACAGCGAGCCCTCAGGGACTCATTTCTCACACCACCAAAAAGTAATTTCCATCATTTTCAGCCATCTGGTAGCCTGGGTTGTGACGATGTAGTTTTATTCAAATATTGCTTAGGAGTTTGGGCCCTGGAGTCTTCTTGATTTGAATATCTTTTCTGCTTCTCGTGTAATTCCATCTATACCTCAGTTTCCCACCTGTAAATAACTCCCCATAGGATATCATTTCTTTGTTATAAGGAGTTACTGATATAATACTTATAAAGTATTCTACATAGGATCTTACATATAGTAAGTGTCTGAAGTTAGCCATTATTAAATTGTTAATAATAGTGACAGTAAGTGGTACCTAGGTGGCTCAGTAGGTTAAGTGATGAACTCTTGGTTTCGGCTCAGGTCATGATCTCAGGGTTATGAGATTGAGCCTCACAGGGGGCTTCCTCCTCAGTGGAAAGTCTGCTCAAGAGTCTCTCTCTTCCTCCCTCTCCCCTTCCTCTCTTTCCCTCCCCCCTGCTCGTGCACTCACTCCATCTCTCTCAAAAAAATTAGTTAAATATTTTAAAAAATAATGGTGGTGGTTAAAGCATTAAGAGTAATAGTATTATTTTTGTAATATCTGTGAGATAGGCCTTATTAATTCAGTTTTTAAGCTATAAAGTGCATCATCCAATCTGTCACATAGTAAGGTGATATTTAGAGGATTATTAGGATTCCCTGATGGTTGCCTTATGTGGCTAGATTATAAGTGAACAGGTATTACCACATCTTAAGAACACAACTATGCAACTCATACTAAGCAACAGTGCTTTTCTTTTCCTAACATTTGGGAGAAAGATTGGACTATATTCATTTTGTATAGCTAAAAAAATAAATATAGATACCATGTAGTGATAAGAAAAATTTATTAATATGTATAAATGTGCATGTTCTCTACTACCCAGATAAGGTATATTCTAATGAGAAAAGAGCTAAGACATTTTCATTATACCCTTCTATGAACTTCTTACACTGCTTAGTCATATTGGAGAGATTCTCCTTACAGTAAGACCCATGCTTTTCACCTGCCAAGTTTATAAGGGGGTCTTAAAGCAGCCTGGCTTCTTAACACAAAAATTCAAATGGTTTAAGTCATAAAAGCATTTAGCTCAGATTTGCTATTTTCAGTGGCAAAGACCAATGCTGCAAAGCTGGTTTTACGGGCATGGTTCCATACTCCATTTGCTTTTATCTTTACAGTTCCACCAAAGATCTCCAACATCTCTTCAGATGTCACTGTGAATGAGGGCAGCAATGTAACCTTGGTCTGCATGGCCAATGGCCGTCCTGAACCTGTGATCACCTGGAGACACCTTACGCCAACTGGTAAGCAACCATCTAGTCTTCAAAATACCACACATTTTTTAAAATGTCCTCATGCTTCTGAAATTCCATTGGATCAGAAAGGAAAGCATGTATCTGGTTATTAAAACACTAATACAACTGCAACATAAGACTTTGGTCCTCCCTTGTCTTTGCCAATGTGTTCCTCTCTATAAAGTGTATGACCATTCCTTATCTCATTTTCAAAAGAACAGCACATCAAGGCAACAAATATAGAAGAATTAAATGCATTAAGTGAACTAGTATTATGTCTAAAACATAGGACAGTTTTGTTCTTAAGTGTCTTGGGGCAATGTCTTGTATGAAATGAATTTACCCAGTTCTTTGTATTTTTTGTTTTTGTTTTTGTTCTGCTTTGCTTCTTAACTCTAGTTTCCTAATATGTAGCACCTTGTGAAGAAACCTTTCAGGAATATTACAAAATCGTTAGTGACTTCTGATATCTTGTCCTTGGCATCTGGCTCTGTGGAGGGGCACCAGGCATGGACTAAGCAGCATGAGCTCATGATGGGTCCCTAGCTATTGATGCAAATTCAGTAAAGGTCAAAAAAGCCTTTCCCAGAAAGGTCTTCTGCAGCCTCCCCTCACCCTTTCCAGCACTGTTACCCCCAACCTTGCTGCTTTTTGAACTTCACTTTAATATTCTATCAAATTACTTGGGTCAACTGCCTACGTACTCTCTTGCTCTACAGATTATATTCTCTTTTCTTTTTTTTTTTTTAAGATTTTATTTATGTATTTGACAGAGAGAGAGCACAAGTAGGCAAAGTGGCAGGCAGAGGGAGAAGGAGAAGCAGGCTCTCTGCTGTGCAGGGCAGGACCCTGGGATTGTGACCCGAGCCATAGGCAGCCACTTAACCGACTGAGATACCCAGGCACCCCTAGATTACATTATCTTATAAGAAACACCATGCTTTTACAAAATGACACAGTCTTGGGGCGCCTGGGTGGCTCAGTCGTTAAAATCTGCCTTCAGCTGGGGTCGTGCATGGTCCCAGAGTCCCAGGATCGAGCCCTGCATCGGGCTCCCTCCTCGGCAAGAAGCCTGCTTCTCCCTCTCTCACTCCCCCTGCTTGTGTTCCCTCTCTAGCTGCGTTTCTCTCTGTCAAATAAATAAAATCTTTAAAAAATAAAACCAAAATAGCACAGTCTTTGTAGAATAGGGTCTGCTATTTGATTTCTCGGAAAGGGGCTATGGATCAATTACTCTTATAAAATTAATTTATTTTGGTAGATAGCCCTCAATTTTTAATTGATGTATATCTGATATTATCTTAAAATTGCCTTACATAAAGATTTAGAGATTTGATTAACTATATAGTCAATTTGGAATGAACTGCCATACATAGTTGTTGTGCAAAGTGAGACATGGGATATTTCTAAAAAGCCAAGGAATTGCTTAAAGAATCTTTAAAATCTGTATTTGGTGGTTGAGAATAGGGACCTTCATGTCATGTTAGCTCTCAAATTAATTTTTCAGGTGAATTTGGACCAGACTGTGGAATGGTCTCTTATTTTGGCAGCTACTCTTATTAGAGCCTATTTTCTTAAGAGAGTGTCACTCAGAACCCACCCTAATTGTTAATGCATGCAACTTGTCATTTATTGACAGTATATAAAAGCGATAAATGAGGTACTTATTTGGAAGATAAACCTCAAACTCATTTCCTCTCAGAGCCATTTTATACTTCACATGGAAAAAAATGCATATGGAAGATTGTCTGAAGTGTGAACCTCTGGATATCACACACCTTTCCCATGGGTTAAATTAAACATCCAGAACACATTCTGCCTGGATGGAACTATATTATCTTCCAATCCCATACCACCTACTCTTTTCCAGTGTAGAACTGTTTTTACTGTATGACTATTTGGAATAAATCTATTGGCTCATATTTGAAGATGTTATAAAAATATCCTTTAAAATCATTGCATTTACTATATTGTTGTTTTGAGAGATTGTTAACTTTATTACAGATTCCTTTTGAAAATACCCTTTGAGGAAATTCCTCTTTGTTTTCAGTATTTCTAATGCCCTTTTTCTACTCAATGTTTTTTTGTATGCATACACTCAGTGAATTTTATAAATGATTATGAGTCCATGGAATTGACTATTACTAATTTTAAAGCCAAATTTATTGCCCATTTATAAAAAATATAGGAGATAATTTATAAAACACACATTAATAAAGTGGATTTTAAACAAACCCTGGGATTTTACGGCATCAAATTCATATAGAATTCATTGCCTTCCTCTTGTTTTCTTATCATTATTTTTATACTGTCTCACCTTGTCTAATTAATTTAAACATCTATATAAATATATTACAATCTCTTATTTCTTTTTGTGGAGCAAGTGATGGGGAGAAAAAGGGAAGAAGGAAGGAATATAGATGATATTCAACTTATAAATAAGGAATGAATTAAATTAATAAAAAGACTTTCTTTTGGTATACTCAGTAATACTACTAACTGTTAAGTAGTTGGGTTTTAAAAAATTTTTCTTTAATTTTCAGAGAGAAATGTTATTAATGACCTGAACCCAAAGATATATGCTTTTTTATCCTTTAGGTTCAGAAAAATAATGAGATAGAATCAGAGTTTCAAGACTTTTCCAGGCTGGACCTAGGAAGAATAGATCTTCATAGCTGACTGTAGTAAACTTTTTAATGATAATGAATATCTGATTTGAATCCTGACTAATGTGGTATCCATGATGTTTTAAAGTCAACAATAGACCATATCTTCCAGAGTAAAGGAAGCATTTACATACATTCAGATAACCCTGGACAGTTCAAAATCAACTTGAAAAATCAGTATATACTCACAGGGATTTCCAAGAGCATCAGCAAACTATAATCTGTGGGCCAAATCCCACCTGTCCCACTTTTGTACTGCTCATAAGCTAAAAGTGGTTTCTAAATGATTAAGTGGTTAGAAAATATAAAAAGAAGAATTTTATTTTTTGGCATGAAAAAAATCTGCATTCATATTTGAGTGTCCATAAAGTTTTACTGAAACACACCCATACTTATCCATTTTCGTATTGTCTATGGCTGCTTCTATTCTAAAACAGAAGAGTTTAGTAGTTGCAACAAAGATGGCTTGGCTCACAAGGCCTAAAATATTTTCTCTCTGACCCTTAGAAAAGTTTGCAGACCGTTGCTCAAGACTATGGCTTCAGGCATAGACAAGGATTTTCTGTACTCATCTATGACCCGATGAGGTTCTGGGGATAGCTTCCATTAAGTTCCTGAGTACATCTCAAGGATAAGAACTTTATTCTTCTATAATCCTCTGTCTAGGCCCTCACTGTGGGTCAAATGCTGTTCTGTCACATGCAAAACTCCATGACTGCATTCACAAACTCACAATTCCCCCTCCAAAGCGTATTAATTCCCCGGCCCACTCTTTTATCTCTGTCACATGTGACCTACATAACCACCTGATCATAATCACATTCCTGGTAACAGGAGAGAAAATTTGCCTTTAGTGTTCTGTGAAGGAAACTAGGTTTATTATGGGGTTTTTGAGCTTTTTTTTTTTTTTTTTTTTTTTGGTTTTACGTGGGTTTTTTCCCTTCTTTTCCAAATTTAGAAACAGGCAGTGATCCTTTTCAATCCATAACATGAGACCTTTCTTGGAGGCACTCAAGGAAGAGACTCTGCTCCCTGTGTGACAGCAAAACTGCCTGCAACCCATGGCCATGTGAGCAAAAATATCCAGCTAGCTTTGTTCAATTATTAATTCTGCCTTTGACAGTCTAGAGTGTACTGCCTTGCAGAGGAAATGTACCTGTAATTAGCTCGACCCCACAGGGGCGTTGAGCCATGAAAGGGGGAAGATTCTAGGCAGGGTTCACACATACCTGATTATCTGTCATTTGATAACACAAGGGGAAGAAAGAAAAGAGGGTGCAAGGTGTATTTTTATGAGGAGAAGAATATTTATTATCTCTTAGTTTCGTTTTTTTTTTATTTGGTTGTGCCATTTTGTTTCTCTTTATTTTGACATTTGAAATTTATTTTTCAAATATACTCCAAGAATTTTTAAAGAGGCTAAGTTTTAAGAATGATAAATCTTTTCATATATACATAATCAAAACATACACCTGACTTGGAGGAAAAGAGGTTGATAAATTCCATGGTTGTTTTTCTTCTATTTCTGATTTCTTTATTTTTCTCTTCTCTCCAGTTATTCTGTATAGTCAAAATGATATGACACGTATGTGGTTGTTAAATGTGACCTATTTTCTCCCTTAATTAAGTTAGACATTCATAATCCTATAACTCCCAGAGGGCAATTGCACTGTAACATGTATTTTCTATGGAGCGTTTGATCTCCCTTCTGTGAGCAATGCAGCTCCCATCTTCATTTAACTTTTTTCCTCCATCTTTCTTTTCACATTCCAGAGGAAGTCCCTTTCTCAAGTGTGCCTCACATGGTATCAGGATTGCCCAGGGTTTCAGAAAGAGTTTCCATGCATTTCATTTCTACAAAGGTTTTTTGCATCCTCAGTAGCTCGCTTTCTATACCTGAAAAACTTAGGCACACTGAGGACTTAGCCCATAGGCTGAGAACAACTTAGTGGGTGCTGTAAAATTCTCTTGTCCAAGGAAGAAGTTATATTTGACATCAACGTTGAATATAAAAATATCGCTTGAGAAATATTTTGTGTTTTGATCAAGTAGGTGGGAAAATGTGCTGGGAGGAGCTAAGAGGACTGCAGGGCATCTGGGATCCCATTTCTCATTTGACGTTGGGTTTTAATCATTTGGTCAGAGTTTCCCTTTCAGTTATTTTCCAAATTTGAATCGTTGCCTGATGATACTCTTGAATTCCATTAATGCCCTAGCCCTGTCTGTCTTACTTCTAATATTATAGATTAACAATTATTAATATATGTAGCCTAGACTCTACCCTCATCAGTGTGGGGAAAATATATAAAGTTAAATGAAATTCACTTCTTTAAGCTGATTTCCAGAGGTATGAGTTGCAAGTAACTAACACCAGCTCTTTTTAGTTAGCATGTTAGAATTACTATGACTACATATTTCACACAGAGAACATACGATCTACAGTTAAAGCTTGAGGAAACATTTTCTCTAGGGTTTTCTTGCATGGGCCTTCCAGAAGGTTCTTTGAGTTAATCTTGGTCATATATAGATGTGGAAGAATCAAACTGATGACTACACAGGTAAAGGCTCTTGACCATATAGTAATAATTTAAACGAGAGTAATGATTCAAACTGTTATGTTGATTGTTTTCATTTGTTTCTTGCATTTGAAAAAAATTCCATTTTCCCTTTACAAAGAACAGAAAAATAAATAAAAATTTTGCTTTATTTTCTTTTCAATATCTTACTTGTGTATTGGTTTTTAAAATACGTCATTCACCAATACAGAAAAAATATTTAGATTAATCTTGATCTCCATCTCACAATTTGTTCTTTTCGCAAAAAAAAAAAATTATAAATGCTCACTTTTGTTAAAGAACAAAATGAAAAGAAACATAGACATGGTCCCTGCACACATGGAGTTTATAGTTCAACAAGAAGGCAGAGTGTTGAATTAATAATTGCATGAATAACCACTTGATTAGATTTATACAGCATAAAGAAAAAATATAGCATTCAATAAGACCATTAAACAGGGCCATATAGCAAAATCTGCAAAGCTAGTAAAGCTTCCCTTAGGGGAGCTTATGCTGAGACCTTAAGGATGAATGCGACCTGGCCAAGAAAAGAGAAGAGTGAAAAGTATCACAGGCAGAGAAGAGAGCATATATAATGATGCATTTAGGAATACAGGAAAGCATTTTTATGTTTAAGCCATGATTTTAATGTTTTTTTTATATACTGACATTTTATTCTTAAGCACATACTACTATTTCCTTTTACTTTTTAAAATATTCCTGTTTTCCATTTCAAAGAGTGGAAAAAATAAAGAGAAATCTTGCTATATTTTCTTTTCTGTACCTTACTTGTGCATTGCTTTTAAATATACAAAAGAGTATATAGTAGTGTATATATCATAATACATACTGGGATATGTACATGTTCTCAGTGTGGCAGGCAAATAGGTAGTTATTTATGTGTGTGATTATCTTAAATTTAGGTCAGAAACATATTCCTTTCTCATACAGGTCATTCCATAACACCTTAATCAAGTAAATACAAATTCCTTTTCAGTAGCCTTATTATTAAAACAAGTGGGTAATTTAGAAAATGAACATGATAAAATCCAACCACATGACCACTGGTCTCCAAACCTTAAAATCTGGGAGAGACTCCCAATAACTGACACTGGCACCCTTTAAGCCATGGGATGGGCTCCACAGCCAGATGTGCTGGCCATTTGGATAGTGTTGGACAAATTCTCTCCAGCCACCTCAGCACCCCACTCTTACCCTACCCAGATTTGTCATCAGATGCCCAGAGTACTCTGCATGAAGAGAAATGAACCACCTAGCTATGTCCTTGGGGGGCTAGCTTGGACTTGAGTGCTCCAGGACATTTTGGAAACTTAAGTCAAGAAGGAACAATAGAGCTTAATTACAGATTTTGCGTATGAATTACAGAGTCCACATCTCCCAGAATCTCACCATTTCAAATATTTGTTGTCATTGTTCCAAATAGTCTGTGTTTTACAAATTAACAGATATAAAGATAGAATTTTTCAAAAGTTATCCTGAGAATTAAGGTAAAATTCTTAATACAGTGTTGGATAGTATTGATACTATTTTTATTTATTTTAATTATTAATTATCCATATATCACCTTTACAGGGTGATAATTTGGGGGAAGACTGATAAGTTGATTGAAAACAACCTAATGTCATCTTTATCCATCCCAACACAACAACCAGGGAGAATGTTTAAATGCTCGCTCATCAAAACTTGTCTTAATATTTTATGTCTCATATTGTGTTACATTATATTGCATCAATGTGCACACTTGAGGTGTTCCTTTTTTCTAAAGGGCATGACAACAACATCTTATTAGGCAAGATTTTCCAGCATGCCTTATCAATATATTTATTCTTCTATGGGACAGTTTCTCAGAGTCTGGCTATATAATAGCAAATACCTTATTTACTGTAGTTACATAGAATCTATAGGTTGTAAATTACAATGCTGACTGTTTTTTAAATTAATTGGTGTTCTAGGCTATGATTATACTATAACACCAAAGAAAACAAAATGATCGGCAGTGTTTGGGAGCAAGCCATTAAAAAGGAACAGAGAGGCTGCATAATAAAAACAAAACAAAAAGAGAACAGTAAATCATAGAGCTTTTTTGGAGAAGTATATTAAAAAGATCAAAGTAATCATAGAATTTTTGGAATTAGTACAATAAAATTCATCAAGGCAAGTGCTGGATTTACCTGGGAGCCAAACAAATGCTATAGAAAGGAGACAATAGGACTCTCATCGTATTTGATAAGGCTTACTTACACAAGAAAAAGTCAGGTAGGGTGTATAATTTTGTGGACCACCCACAATTAACTTTGGAATCCTGACTGTGGATGTCAGCTAGGGTCTATCCTATGATCCCTCAGGAGATGTCAGAGTAGAACTGATTTAGATCCTTGCTACAAGGGGCAATCTTGGGTCCCATGAATCGAGGCATTTACCCAAGGTGGTCAGAAGCAAAGGTGTTAGAGGACAAGTTCCAAGAGACTATAAATGGAGCAGATATAAATTATCTACACCAGAAACTTGAGTGATCCTAGCCTCTTTCACTTTCTATTCCCCAGCAATAATTCATTTAACACATTGTCTTGATTCTACATCCTCACTGGCTATCAATCTATTCCTCTTTCCCCATTGTCACAGTGTTGGTACACCAACATTTTCCTTACCTGTATTTCATCAGTTCTCCAGTTGAACCCCTTGCTACTAGATAATTCCCCCTCCCACAAAAACACTATTTTTTAGTGTAAAATTGGTCAAACCCTGGCTAATTTCCCAATTTTCCAATGCCTTTGGGATAAAGTTGAAACTACTTCACATGGTCTTAAAGCCCTTCATTCAACTTCTCCTATGCATAAACTCCTAACCACTCAGCTTTATGCATTAAATAAATTATACTACTTTTTCAAGAATATACCTTGTCCCTTGCTTTTGAGCTTTCACACATTCTGTTTTTTTTGCCTTAAAACATGATATTCATCCTATCTATATCATCATTTTGCCAGCATAACTTCTTGCAAGATCTTCAAAATGATACTTTCTCCAAGAAGCCATATAATAGAACTAACAAAATTACATTTTAATTATGTGTAATCTATAGATTTTAAGATCTGTAAAAATGGAGAAACTATGTTCTACTCATGCATATTCGCAGCACATTGTAGTCAGCCAATCAGCCAATCAATTAATTAAGTTATTTAGGTAAGGGCTTTTTAAAAACAGTTTTGTGAAATAACTCACAGCATGAAGTGTAAACTAAATACACATTAATAAGTGATTAAAGCATGAATGAATGGAAAGCAAACTTCAAAGAATACAAAAGAATTATACAAATAAAGCTATCTGATAGTTTTAATTTCTTACTGAGAAGGTTTTGGAAATTTTAAGAAACTTCTCTGTCTAGGCCTTATTCAGATCTTTTTCTCCTTGTGTTGCCTTGATGTCCTTATCTGCTTCTAAATCTTGTTATTCACTAGTCTCCTAGAATGCTCTGAAGTCTGCACACTTTTATATCAAATCCTCTAATAGTCTCTATATCACCCAGTTATTATTAGCAATTGTTCATTTCCTTCTGAACAGTTATCACACAGAGTAGTTGTCTTAAACATTTGCTTACTTTTTTACTGTTTTCTTCATGAAATCAGACCCCTACAATATCCTTAGTTCTCATTATAGTGCCTTGCACAGCAAGTACTCAATAAATACTTATCGAATGAATTAGTGGATTACTTATTCCAGACAAGTCAGACTCTGTGTTAGAAACTGCTTACACTTTAGACTTTAAGAATAGAATGTGTGTGTATACGTGTGTGTGTGTATATATATATAGTGAACTAGTGCTATAATAGGGGTTGGGAGTTTGGTGACAGGAGTTCAGGCCTACCCTGGTTTTGATCATACAGAACAGTAGAGAATAGGTTGAGTCAACCTGAAAAAAGGATCTTCCACAGCAGGGCTGTAAGTTTTATAATACCCCCTATGATTTCACTGTTATAAACTATCCATTACAGCAGCAGTCACCTGTGACATAATTTTCATCTCTACTATTAGAAAATCAACTGGGTTTCCAAATCTGATTGATCATCAGAATTACCTGGAGAAAAAAAGTTTTTAAAAATACAGATTCCCGGGTGCCTGGGTGGCTCAGTTAGTTAAAGCCTCTGCCTTTGGCTCAAGTCATGATCTCAGGGTCCTGGGATTGAGGCCCTTGTCGGGCTCTCGCTCATCAGGGAGCCTGCTTCCTCCTCTCTCTCTACCTGCCTTTCTGCCGACTTGTGATCTCTCTGTGTGAAATAATAAATAAAATCTTTTAAAAAATACAGATTCCCTGGCTCAGCCCACACATAAAACATCTCTTTTGGTGAAATTCCGGGATTCTGCGGGCATAAAGCCTCCTGGTGAGTCCAGTGACCAGTCAGGTGAACAGAATGATGACTGTTTAAGCACAGGAGGATAAGATCTAAAGGAGTGCTTCCCCAACTGTATTGTGCTATCAAGTCACTGGAGGATCTTGTTAAAATGCAGGTTCTGATTCACTGGGCGGGGGATGGGGCCTGAAATTCTGCCCTTCTAACAAACACCCAGGCATAATATGGGTGCTACAAGTCCATGGACCCACATTTTAAGCATCATCATGGATCTTGAGATCAGGATAGGTTGGAAGATAGGAGGATGTATAAGTAGCCTAACACAGAAAAACACCTAGGTAAGTCACACAATGCACACAGTATTCACCATATATTATCACAGAGTTTTATATGTTAATTTCTCTGTTCCACCCCAGAAACTCAGAGGTGATTCAGAGAATAATAAAGATCATTGTGGTTTTGAGAAATGGGATTGATCCTTGCCTATCAAGTTTGGACCATGAGCAACAGAATTGGCATCAGCTGGGAGCTTTATAGAAATGCAAAATACTGGACCCCATTCCAGACCCACTGAATCAGAATCTACATTTTGTCAAGATCCCTTGGTGGTTCGTATGCACATTCAACTTTGAGAAGTCCTGGACTAGGGGTGAAGAATCTTTGTGTGCAGAAAAAGCTGCTTTCCTAAGAACTTAAAGTATAGAAATAAAAGATCTTTCCCCACCTTCCTACTAACTAGTAATCCTAAACTATACCTGTTACTTTCTTCCCTCCAAATGTATTTCTACCAAGAAACCAGAAAAAAAAAATGGTGTAGAGGCAAGGGTAGGATTACAGTACTGAACCACTGAATATTTATCACTTGGAAAGGAGTGCATCAGATGCTTTACCTACTCTACCAAAGGCTGCTAAATATTGCAGGAAAATTTAGCCTCGCATATGAAGAAATATTGCCTGAATGACAGGAGCCACTTTTCTCATCATCTTTCATAATGGCTTTATCTGCAAAATGTAAACAATATTATGTGCCCTACCTGCTGTGTGCTCTTGCTCTGAGACATCAAATGAGATAATGAATATGTAAATAGTATGAAAAGTGCAAGACTCTCCACAACTGTAAGAATTAAGAGAAAGAGTAAGTTGGTAGAAAGAATACAGAGTTTAGAGGGAGAAAACTCAGATTCAAGTCTCTGCTCTCAACAGTTTACCTTTTGGGGGGGTTGGGTGAGTCCTTTAAACTCTCTGCTTTTCACCCATGAAACATGAATATAATGCCTGCTCCCTGCCAGGGTTCCTGTGTTGTTTCCCGTGATACATTGCATATGAAAAATATTTATTAATGATAAGGCATTATTCAAGTGCTGTTATTACTATTATCTTAGATTCTGCAAGGGAAAAGACAGACGGGCTTTAATTACAATAGTCATTTTTGTTACTATTTGAATAGCAGAAAGGACTAACTGCAAGACTATAAAGCTCTCCATTTGACCAAAATGAGTAATAAAACCGAAGTCTCTAGAGAATATAAAGCAGTGTTTTTTGGAGTGTGTTCCCTAAACCAGCAGCATCAGTATCACCTAGGAACTTGTTAGAACTGCAAATTATCCAACCCAACACCAGATCTACAAGAATCAGAAACTCCAAGCCCCATGATTTGTAGTATAACAAGCTCTCCAGGTAATTCTGATACACAGTAAATTTAGAGAACCCCAAAGCTAAAAATACTTGTTTTTGAGATAGGCAGGATTGTGTGCTATTTTTACCAACCATGAATATAGGAACACTTGGAATTCTTTCTGTGTAATAATAAATCAATAGAAAATGTTTTGATGACCTGGGGGTGTGGATGTGGCATTTGTGGTGTGTATGTTTAAAACTATTTGATATACAAAAGCACTATCACATCTGTGTGGTTAGAATTTTTATCACTTTATTTTTTTTTTAAAGGTTTTATTTATTTGACAGAGAGAAACACAGCCAGAGAGGGAACACAAGCAGGGGGAGTGAGAGAGGGAGAAGCAGGCTTCCCTCCAGGTGGGGAGGCCGATGTGGGACTCGATCCTGGGACTCTGGAATTGTGACCTGAGCCGAGGGCAGACACTTTATGACTGAACCACCCAGGCCCCCCCCCCTTTTTTTTAAAGAGAATTTTTATCACTTTAGATGAAGAGGTTTAGAAGGAACAAGTGCACAGAATCCCCATTTTATCTTTTTCCATCTACAGTCTAATGGTGTTTGAGGTTAACATATCACTTAAAATGTACACACATTTCTGAAGTCCTCATCCTTCCCTAAGAATATTCATTTTCAAATCTCCAGGTACATTGAGGCTAAACTTAATTCTGAGAAAACAAAGACACCGCATTTGGTAACTTAAATGAGGTGGCTCTGCCTTAAGACGACATGCCAGTAAAATGACCCCATGTCATTTAGCAAATATTGATGAGAAGCACACTCCTTGACAAAAACCACCTGGTCATTTCCTTCCTATGTCTTCATTCACCTACCTTCATTTTATGGATCAGATAAGGTGTTTTTCTCAAGTTGGTCAGCAATTCAAAAACCTAGAGTGCTCTGTGATATCATATGAGTGTTAAATTGTGACTTTGTCTGCAGTTGACTAAAGTGTTAAAATCTGATGAAGGGAAGAGAAAAGGAAAAAAAAAACTTTAATAATTCAGTTGGCAAATATCAATGCAAATCAGATCTAATTCTTCAAGGTATTCTAGTAATAAAAACGGAAATGTCAGTCTTTGAATGACATCAGTCCTTTTTTTTTTTTTGAATTTTTTTGGGGGCCTGGTCACTGAGGCTTTGTGCTGTTTTGACCATGGAAAGACAGATCCAGATCAGGGAATGAGGGATTTGAAAAGCATACCGGAAAATATTTACTGAAAGTCTTCATAAAGCAATACAGGAGATACTTTGCATTTTTAAAAATTCCTCCCACTAGATAGATAAATAGATAGATAGATGAATGGATAGATAGATAAATAAATGATAGATGATGATAGATTAGATAGATGATAGATAGATAGATAGATAGATAGATAGATAGATAGATAGATAGATGATAGAGTGAGTGAGCCAGCCATGGGAAAATTGCTTCAAACTGCAAAAAATTATAAATTCCAGAATTTCACCTTAGAATAAAAATCATTACAAATATAACATATGGTACTGAGGACCTGGTTGCCCATAACTTAGGGTCAATTGGTGTGGGTACAAAGATGGGCAATTTTGGGGGTAACTCCAGAATTTAGATAGCATACTTTAGCAGCCATTTGCAGAAGATAGGTGAATTCACCTTATTCCTCAAAGAGAAAAGAAGAGGACATCTTTTATTTTCTAGCAAGTAATTAATTTCGATGACTATGCTTGCCATACCTGTAATGACTCCTATAAGCCCACTTACTTAAAAGCAGTTAAATAAGCCCACTTATTTTTTTTTAAACTATCACTATAGTGTATTAGTCATCTTAGGCTACTGTAACAAAATATCATAGACTGGAAGTGCTTAAACAATAGATATTTAGTTTCTCACAATTCTGGATGCTAGAAGTCCATGATTAGGGGGCAACATGGTCAGTTTCTGGTGGGAGCTCTCTTCCTAGCTAGTAGATGGCCAGCATCTCCCTGTGTGCTCATCAGACTTCTTCCCACAGAGAGCGAGAGCAAACAGACTCTCTGGTATCTTTTATTAAAAAGGCCTGGTCCCACCATAAGGGTCCCACACTCATGACCTTATCGAAGCCTCATTACTTCCCAAAGACCCCATTTCTAAATATAATCACATTGGAGGTTAGGGTTTCAAATAAGAATCTGGGGGAAACGCTAGTCAGTCCATACCATGTATTATCTGGATCTTATAAGACTGACCACCTGGGCTCCTGGCTTATCTGTCTTTCTCAGGGCTCCTGAGCACCTGAGACTTGCCATGGCTCTGTTGTCACATTTCTTTAGGACTAGATAGATCCCAATGTTAAATCCTCTCTTACACTCAGGATATGCAGCCATCATCCAGAGACCAAATGGGAATAGCATTACCACACCATTGCTTGCTCCCCTCACTGAATCCAAATGCCCTGTTAACAGAGGAAAGGTGTCTTCTCCATAATGCCAGAGAACCAGTAGGAGACCCAAAGCATGCCCCATTCAGTTATCCCTATAACACCCTCAGGCCAGGCTGGCAGGAAAATTTGTTTTAATAGTGTGAGTAGCTGTAAGTCTATCAATGGCAGTTCTGTTGCTGGAAGAGGTGATTCCCCCAGAACATTTAAGCACTCTAAGGTCCCCACAGGAGGCTGACTCAGTTACTAGGTCAGGGGCTGTGCTAAGGCTACTGTGCTAAGCCTTTAAGAATGTATGGGATTCCTCACTCAGGTCTCTTTCTTCTCCATGGTCTGCCAAGAAAGTGTCTGCAGCAGCAGTAACCCATAATCTTCTTTTACCAGTCTATCTAAGGGTGGGTGATGGGGTGACTACAGGAGGTGTGGAGGGCTGCTTTACCATGGCAACTTGTAATGACCACATCTTGCTTCTGACCCGATTCTAATAGAATCTTCTTATAGGCAAAGAGTTGTTTTAGCAGATCCAGAAATCCATTTGTGATCTCAGCTGCTTGAGGAGGTACTTTTCTGAGTTCAAACAGATTCTCATTATCTACCAAAACACCAAGCTAAGGAGTTCATCACATATATTTCTTTGAGCTTCTATGAGTGAATTCCATGAGATTTGTATAAATAAAAATGATTATTCAGGTCTTTTCTCACCACATGTATCATTACTGTTCCTATTATTCTTGCTACTTCTGCCACCACTAGTAATAACCTTGTAAGTTTGAACTGCCATTGTCGATGATGAAATGCCTACATGGCCATCATGTTTACATTCTGCATTTGTAATTGCCAATTTTTATTGGATCTATGGCCAATCACCCATGAATAATTCCATGAATCTTCAGAACCCATTCCCAACCCAAGCCCAGAGGCAATCATTTACACATTAAGAACTGGGCCTGAGACCATTGCCAAGAGGCATTCTTGGCTTTGATCAGGGACAAAGCAAAATCTACCAGATAGTAATAGGTTCTTTGCAAGAATTTATCCCACTATTAGCCTTTCATAAAAAATGAATCAAACATGCGACAAGTGCTATAAAGATTACATGTACATTTATTCATGTATTTACATGTTTATATACATTACTTGTATAAATGTGGTATTATTTTACCTTTTAGGTTTTTAAAAGTAAGTATCCCAATGCCTTGGGATTTCTCAGTTTGCATTAAAGAAACTAAGATACAAAGCTGCATTCATACGACCCAGTTGTAGTCACAAATCATGCAGTTTTTCTTAGTAATGTTCATCGAACTATTCTGATATCTGCACCATCAAAATACATCTATGTATTAGTTTTCTAGAGCTGCCACAGCAAATTATCACCAGCATAGTGGCTTAAAACAACAGAAGTGTATTTCTATCACTGTTCTGGAGGCCAGATGTGTAGTCAAGATGTCAACAGGGCAACACTCCCTCTGAAGGCTCAAGAGGAAGTTCTTCCTTGCCTCTTCCAGCTTCTCATGGCTCCTGGCCTTCCTTGGCTTGTGGCACCTTAGCTCCAGTCTCTGCCTGTGTTCTCACATGGTCTTTTCCGGCATATTTTTGTGTCCAAGTGTCTCAGTTCTCCCTTTCCATTCTCTTATAAGGGCACCAGTCACCGGATTTAAGTTTCACCCTAAATCCAGGATGATATCATTACAAGATCCTTAAATTAATACCTCTGCCAAGATTTGTTTTTCCAAATAAGTTCACACTCTGGTTCTAGGGGTTAGGACTTGGACAAATTTTGTTGGGGGCCATGATTCAACCTACTACAATCTGCTCTGCAAAGAAAAAAAAAAAACTTAGAGAATAATGAGATTCGAGTGGAACAAACCCAAATGACTTTTGGAAGGCCAAGTGTGGGCAGCTCCAGGTACTGCCATATTCAAATTAAATGCAATTAGATCTTGCCTTTATTATCAAGTGAACTGAGGAAAAGAGATTTTATATACTGCACAGTTCTCTGAGTTTGCCTATAAAGACCAAGATCTTTATAGAAAAACATAAAAGAAGTACACGCTGTTGCTAAGAGGATAAAATTAGGAAGTAGGCCAACCTGGTTAGAAGTTTTAGATATGATTTGCTAACTGTGTGTCCATGGCAAAATGTCTTCCTTCAGCCACATAATGACCTACAAATGGGGGGAAAGGGAAATATAACTTTCTTGTTATTGTTATGGGAATTAAAGAGACAGTGTTCATGAAGCACTTCCCAGAGTACCTGACCTGTTAAGCTTTTAATAAAAATAGTTACTGTTATTGTTGTTCCATTGACATTTCTAACGGGAAAGGGTGTGCTCTATGTGTAAAGGCGCCAATCTGCCAGTGACCCTGCTGCACAAAAGACACCTCCCCCCCTCAAAAAACAGTCAGCTAACAATGACACATTTTCATCTTTCACCCCAGGGCTTTAGCTGTAGAGGAATTTTTACATATGTTAACTGGGCTTGAACACAGTGAAATGATGGATCTTGTTCCTTTAAACATTGCTTATAATAGATCTGTCAGGTGTCCTATTTAAATGGTTTTGCAAATACCAGGGCTTATGAAACACCCAAATTTGAGTAAAAAAGAAATATCCAACATAATTCAGAGGCAACAGTCAGTGTGAGTTTAGGGTAAAAGGTTAGCAGAAAGGACATTTGCCTACAGCTGAGAAACAGAAGCCCCATCTGGCTCCACCTGTGTGAACTTTCTTCCCATCTAAATATCTTGTCCACACAGGGGTAACCTCCAGTAGCCCTTGGCTAGTGTCTCTTTCCTAACCTTAGTCATACTTTTCCTTATCCTCTGGGTGCACTGGGATGTTATTTCCAAGGGACGCTTTTCTGTTTTCATAGCAAAGCGCAGAGGGAAATAGGGTGCATGGTGTAACTGGGCAGGCAGCCAAATCTACACATTCAAAAGGCCTGTCAGATGCATCCAAAGTTTCTTTCAGCCTGGCTTTGTGCCTCCTCATTTCTCCTTCCTAATCTCCTTTTGTGTTCTCTACTCTCTGGCACCAGGAAAATATTCTCCATCATTTTCTTTCTTCCTCTTATGCTCTAATTTCAAAATGTTCTAATACCCTAAGTCAAGACTTTAAGTAACTCCCATCACTAGTGTGTAAATTACACGTGGTGCAGCAATCATCAGTTTAGCCCCTTCTCTTGAGCTTGGACCCCTCAGCTCAATATTAGTAGAGGCTCCATATGAAATTACTTCCTTCAATCTTGTGACCTTCAGTAGTTTTCATTTCAGGATCACACTACCCCTCATATATGAAAATAAACCATTGCTTCTAGAAATTGGAAACCAACAAGAAAAATCAGAGGAGGAAAACATTACAATGACTGAATTATTTTTAAGGGAGTGTGGTAGACAGAATAATATTCCCATGAGATGTTTACCTTCTGATCGCCAGAACCTGTGACTATGTTACCCTTCATGGCAAAAGGGACTTTGCCGATGTGATTAAATTAAGATTTTGCAGATAGGGAGAATATTTTGGATTACCTGGGTGAGCCCAATATAATCGCAAAGTTCCCAATCGGTGGAAAGCAGGAGGATCAGAGTGAGGAAGGAGATATGATCACAAAAGCAGGGGTTACAATCCAAGAGAGATTTGGAGATGACGCACTGCTGGCAGGAAGGCAGAGGGGGAGCCACAAGCCAAAGACTGCCGGCAGTTTCTAGATGCTGGAAAAAGGCAAGGAAACAGAAGGAGTGAAGCTCTGCTAATAGTTCAATTTTAAGCCCTGTGAGTCCCATTTTGGATTTTCTACCTTCAGAACTGTAAGTAGCTTATTGTTTTAAGCCATTAAATTTATAGCAGTTCATTATAGCCTTAATGGGAAACTAATACAAAGAGTGACCTCTTACCATTGTTCATAAGCGGACACACAATTATGTAAAGTTAGTTTGAACTGTTTGGGGGGAAAATAAGCTATTGAACATGTCTGTACAGAATTATTTGTGTGGCACAATGGGTAATTGAAATGCTCTGATCAATGGTATCATCACATATTTTATTACTGGTGGCTAATATTCAAAGAAATGTATTTTGATAAAATATAATACAAAAAAATATACTAAAGGAAACTCCTTTTCTTTTCTTCTCTTTTCTTTTTTCCCTATTAAGTGGTCCACAAAACGCTGACTCAGGGTAGTCTTTGTGAACATCAATTATCATTGTACCATTGAATCACCTACTAGTGGTAACATTTCCAGGTGGTGAACACCAGATAAACTATCACTTATTATGATCCAGTGCCTCAACTATGCCTCTTAAGCTACAATGTTGGGAATATTGCCTGCTACAGAATTAAATTTTACTCATTTCCAGTATTTCCCTTGAAATTTCCTGGAGAACGATAGGATAAGAGATAAAAGGAGGTCTCATGGTCATGATTAAGTGCAACTTTTAAAATACTGTAACTAGATGTTACCATCTGCTAGAATAGGGGTTAGGTAAGCAGTTGTTTTGTTTCGGTCTTCTTTGATGAGCATGTGGGATGTCCTTGATTCCTGGCATTATGAATCTGCTATACAGATACATTATTTTTCTTCCTAACACTTTATAAAATGTAAGTTACTTGAGAGAAGAGCTGATATCTTCTCTTTTCACTACCCTTCTTCATGTTATACCTAATGACACTTTATAGAATAGAACCAGGCTCTCAGCAAGTACTCCATGAATAAATAAGTTAATGCTGAATTCCTAAAATAGCAATAGCTACCATGGGTGTAGCACTCAGCACACACCATGCTTCCCCACCTGTGCTCTAGTTGACGACCCAGACACAGCACGAGGTGCTCATCCTCATTTGAGGAGGCACAGTACTAATGAATGAGGTCCCTGGAGTTGGATAGAGTGGGTGGATGCTAGACTCTATCATCCTCATCTGGGGTTGTGGAGGAAATTTACTTCAGCTTCTCATACCTCAGTTTTCATGTCTCCAAAAAAAAAGGTAAAAATAGTTCCTAGCTTACTGGATTATTGTGAAGATTAAGCAAGGTAGTACCTACAACATGCTCTAGCCTGGGTCCCAGCACCTACTAAGGATTCTAGAAATCAGAGATTGCTTCTATTCTCATTTGGTGGAGAAGGAAAAGGAAAACCAAAGCTATTAAATGACTTCCTCAAAGTCCCTGCTAGCAAAATGGAAGATCTGGCTCAAATCCTGCTTTCTTCCCTCTGTAATATATCAATATCTGAGTAGTGAGAATCATTCGGTTTTTTTTAACCTCTCCTTTTCTCTTTGTTGTCTCTTCCTAGCACAAATACATTCTTTCTTTCTCTCCACACCCCCAACATATGCAAGCGCGCGCACACACACACGCATACCTGCATCACTGCCCAGCTTCGATCGCTGTGGAGAATCACTGGGGAACTCCACATGTCCCTGTCAGGAACCTGCTAATGGCAGATGACAGCTGTGCAATGACAGAAGCTGTATGCTTCAGGGGCCAGTCCCCTGCAGAGAGGAACCGTTTCACATCCAGTCCTAAAAAGGCACGCAGCTTTATTCTCCTTCCCGTGTGAGCCTAATAGCCATCTCCCTGCCCACCAACCACTGGGCTCATACAGCAGTTGGTTTACCTGTCCTTTATCAACTCCGCTAACGCCAGGAAATCAGAAAACCCCCTTGGCAGAAGTGGCTCCCCAAATTACTCCCGGGCTACGAAGGAGGCAAGGCTGCCCTCCCTCACTCTTCTAGACCTTAGAGACAGAGATCCGTGTCTTGTCAAATGGAAGGCAGTCTTGAGGATTTGAATCACTTTTGTTATCCTTCTCTCCCCTCAAGCTCATCCTCCAAAGCAGGCTCTCTAATTTAGGATATGATGGGGACCACATATTGGGATAAGCACAGCATATTAGCTCTGCAGGAGCTGCCAAATAGGACAGTAGCTATTTCGTGACTTAGGTTTTGAGGAGAAGAGAATCCGACAAACGGTCCATCTCCCCGGAGGGTGAGAAAGTGGCAAGTCAGCTAGCAGAGAAGAGGGTAATGAAGACAAGGGGAGCACAGACTGATACTTGGTTTTCCAAGATCTCTCTTTACATGGAGGGGGAAAGAAACACGGTTCAAGTTGCAAATCCTGCTGCCTGTGATCTGGAAGATTCCTGTCCCTGAATATGTAGCCAAACAGCTCCCTACGCAGGGGCTGATCTCAAAGTCTCCTCATCATTGCCCACACCCCAGTTCTGGCATTATTTTGCAAGGGATTTGTTTTGTATTTGCAATGTTAACACTCTGAGCAGGGGAAAGATGCCAGCCCTGTGAGCAACGACAACACAGCTTGGTAATTGGTTTTTAAACGCTTTTTGCTTTAAATTGATACCATGGATCTTTCATTCTTCCCCCTGGAGGAATTTCAATCTTCTATGTTCTGAAGGATGACTTTTCCTTGTCCTATGAGAATTAAGGGACAAACTTGCCATTTCTGGTTGAGAAAAGACTCTAACAGGAGATACACATTATCCCACTGAGCTGGCTGCTGGGGAGGATCTGGAACCAGGGAACGGAAAGCTGAGTTCCAATCCTGACTGCCCCCGACTTTCTGTGACCTCAAACAGACCCTTTTCCTCTCAGAATATCTCAGACTTTTACATACATAGCAATCACTTGGGGAATTTTTTTAAAATGCAGATTCTGATTCAATATGTCTGGGGTGGGGCCTAGCGTATGTGTGTCTAGGCTCCCTGTTGATGACCATGCTGCTGGTCCATGGATCCCATTTTGAGTGGCAAGGGTAGAGAATGTTGTTTCCACAAGTGTGGTCTATTGAGTGCCAGAAGTCCTGCCAAAATGCCTTTCAATATATATTTTGACTCCAGCGTCATCTTACTAAATACTTTCAATCCCATTTTGTCTCTACTGGACTACTGCAGTCATCCTAACTTCCACTTTCCACCCTCTCTGTTCCCTACCCAGGCTTCAGAGTGTTCCTTTAAAAATGTGAATCAGATTGAATCACTCCCTCAGCCCCACTTATAACCCTCCAGTGATTTTCAGACTTGCTTGGAATAAAATCCAAGGATTATTATGGGCTTCCATGATTTAGCCATGCTCTATTTTTCCCATTTCCTACCATTCTCCTTCCACTACCTCCATCCTAGTGGTTCTCAACTACGGTCAGTTTTGCCCCCAGTGGATAATTGGCATGGCTGAAAATATCTTTGGTTGTCACAACTGGGGGGGTATAACTAGCATCTAGTGAGTAGAGGCCAGGGAAGCTACTAGAATCCTACAATGTACAGGAAAGCCCCACACAACAAATTATTTAGCTAAAAAGTCAGTAGTTCTACTGTGGAGAAACCCTGCTGTGACCACCCTGCCCTTCTTTCTGTTACTCAAGATTATTGAGCAAGCTTCTTCTTACTTCAGGGCCTTTGTACTTGGTGTACATCTTATGCCTCAGACTATATGTATATATACATACACATGCACATATACATGTATATATCTATATACACATATACATATACACATACACACACACAATCATTTTTATCATTAAACCCTCAATCTGAATACAACATCCTAAGGAAAGACGTCCCAGATACCTTAGCTAAAATAGCACACACTCCCTGCTACTTTTTTGCCACTGAGCTATTTTAGTGTAACACTATCACTATTGGAAAATTTATTATTTATTTACATATGAGGCTTTTTGATCTGTAACCCCATAGTGGAATATAAGTCCCATGACAGTGTGTACTTTGTTCATCTTACTCACTGTCATATCCTTGGTGACACTGTTGTACCCTACAAGGGTAACCAGGGCATATTTTCTGCTCAAAAATATATGTAAAATTAACATTAACAAATGAATAAACATACAACTAAATCTACTTGGGTGTATATGTTTAAAAATGTAGAATTCTAAGCCTTATTGCAGACTTGCTGAAACACAATCTCTTAGGTGTGTATAGTCCAAGAATCTACATTTTAACAAACTTTCCTTGTGATTTCTATACACACTGGAATGTGAGTTCCACTGGGCTATATAATAAGAAATAACTAACTTTTATTACTCATGGAGAGGTACTCACTTTCCAGCCTGCACATGGATCTTGCCAGCAGACCTACTTCTTTTCTGTCCTGCTGGAAAAAGGCCAAGAATCCTGTCTTTGGTTTTACTCTGTGGGTGTAAGATGGAAAGGAAACTACAGAGAATGACCCAGAACCCCACCCATCCTGACCTTGAGAATGACTAAATCTGGTTTATTTTTCTTGATGATTGAAAGGACAATGAGGGAAGGGAAGGAAATAACACTTCCTGAGAAAATAGTAAAAAATGAAAAATGAATAAAAGACTAAAAAATGTGAAATTATACTTGAGATAATGAATATCATGAGGATTTTCAAAAACTGGTGGGAAGGTTTTTGCCCACAGCCCTACCAGTGGCTGTGAGATCCCAGTCAACCAAAAAGCTTGTGAGTAATCTCGCACACAAAGCTAATGAGCCATCTATTTCCCATCTCAAGTTTACATCACCTTTTTTTTTTTTTTAAAGATTTTATTTATTTGATAGAGAGAAACACAGCGAGAGAGGGTACACAAGCAAGGGGAGTGAGAGAGGGAGAAGCAGGCTTCCCGCCGAGCAGGGAGCCCGATGTGGGACTCGATCCCAGATCTCCGGCTCAAGACCTGAGCCGAAGGCAGTCGCTTAACCAACTGAGCCACCCAGGTGCCCCTATATCACCTTTTTTTAATGGAAGGAAAAAACTACATTTATCCCTGTTACATGCAACCTTAGTAGATTTGTTTTATTGTTGAAGTATTATAACAAGGCAGTAATCTTGAAATTCTTGTTACAATAGTCTAAACAAAATGTCAACTCCCTTGAAATAAAAGATGATAGGGGATTAGCTGCATATGTCAGTTCAGAAGTAGAGCTTACTCTCCAGATAATATGCTACCATCTAACTATTCTAACATACAGTAAATTTAATGTGGGATCATTATTATTACTGTTACCCTGTAGCTTAGCTATTTTAACCTGTTTAGTTTTAATCAGTAAAGCTGACTATCATGTTTGTTCTTAGGTCTTTCAAAGTGATATCAATCCTTTAATTCTTTGGGAAATTTTTTCGAACAGTCATGAATCCTCTTACCATAATCCAGTCCACAGAGCTTTGTCATCCAATTCACCTAAAAGTGCCTGTTCACGGTGGAGATCAGTGGTGATCCCAGATAACGGAGACCTTGGCCCTTTTGTTTAATTTAGTGCCCTTCCTCCACAGTATTCAGGACCTAGTTGACTGCTTGGCACATGATACAGGCTACTCAGGGAATATTTATTAATGACGATGGTGATTATCACCATCCATATCACAAACCATTAGGGCCTTCTGTGATTAAAAGACAACAAAATTCTTAACCATTAGTTTTACGTTTTTGTTGTTAGTGAATTAAAAGAATTATATATATATATATATATTATAGAGGGTGTTCAGAAGGTAGATAGTTTTAGAAACAGATTCAGGCATTTTTTTTCCAACCACCTACTTAGTGACCAATGCTGTACTAAGTTGATGGAGGTGAGGAGAAAGTAATAAAATAGGGAGGCATATTAGTTCACTAGACTTTACATGTTACTCTTAGGGCAGAAGAGTCATTGAATGCAAAATTGAGAAAAGTAATCAATGTTACAGTTGATCACCAATGACTTACCCCAAGATCAAATTTTCCCATAAAATTAATGAATATTTATTAGGATTTGGTGGGGAGACCTGTATGTTTTTAAATTTTCCAGGAAGCATTGGTGCTTTGTCTCTGGGGACCTTTACGAGGTCATCACAGAAAGCTTAGTTTGAGATACAATATATTAACAATCAAAACTCTAGATTGAATAAATACCTAAGTTATGATTACCAAACACCTGGTTAAAGGAATACTGTGAGAAATATTAAAGTGTAAGCGAAATATTTGTTAGAACCTATTTTTGTAAGCAATATGGAATATGTGGACTGGATTATGGTAAAGATGATTCTGTTTCGAGGAGGGGGGAGGGGAAAGATTTTCTTTAGTAGATGATCACCTCAGCCTCTCCATGAAGATGCCTATTATTAACCAAATTCCAATCAGTATAGAATGCAAAGACTTAATAGCTAAAGTTGATTGTAATTCCCTTAGGGACCACAGATTGAAGCTAAAGGTGGTCACCTCTGACAAAATTTTGTTTAGATTTTAGTATAAAACAAGACTTTCAAAAGGAGAAATCAGTCTTCATAACTAAGTTGATGTTGTTTCTCTTCTCCATAGAAATTCCCAAAACATTTCATTACCAAGATGTAGGGTTCACTTATTCTAAGCTGATTTGAAGGGGCCTTTCAGCAGTTAAACCCCGCCACTGTGATTATTATTCAACAGCACAACACATCAGTTACAGAGAAGGACTAAAATCATCTGATTTGCATGCTGACTGCACTCCTGATAATAGAGGAAGGAGAGTGGCTCTGATGGTCTCACTACCCTGTAGGAGCCCAAACATGTACTTTCTAAACTATAAGCAAAAAGACCAGCAGCTACAGTAGCTGACCCTGGGGAGAGTTGCAGTTCTGTGAGTCATCACTACATTGCCCTCATCCACCTTCTGACCCTCATTAACTAGGGCTGTCTTTGCAAATGGGGGCTTAGGTAGCCATTTTGCTTGGGTCCCCATCTGTGTGCATCACATAGGCTGAGGCTGGTACAAAGTTAGAGATAGGGGCTGAAGACATCTAATCTGAGAGAAACAGCTTGAAATGTTATTCTTCAGCTAACATACATACTTTGTAGGGTATGTCATAACAAAATTGTGTGTGTTGCACATTTTTTTCTCAAACTATATTGATGGCAAAGAAAATAACTTAGTTCCCGTAGCCATGCTATCCACCTGTCCCCTTTCAGAACAAGACAATGGGCTATATGGGAGGGGAGGGATCATAGCATATGCACAAGAAAACATAAGTGGGGAAAAGGAGACAGTTCCAGATGATCTGCTTTACCCCAGAGCATGGGATTGCCTTATTCCTGCCATCTGAGCTTCCAAAGGTATTTCTGGGCCTCGGCCAACCTCAGCACATTTAGCCAACTGCAGTGCAGTCCCAGGGCATTTCTTCCAGTGTTTCAGCCTGTCTGTCTTTTTTTTTTTTAAGATTTTATTTATTTATTTGACAGAGTTCAAGCAGGGGAAGCAGCAGAGGCAAAGGCAGAGGAAGAAGCAGACCCTGCATTGAGCAGGGAGCCTGATGTGGGACTCGATCCCAGCACCCTGAGATCATGTCCTGAGCCAAAGGCAGTTGCTTAACTGACTGAGCCTCCCAGGCGCCCACAGCGTGTCTATCTTTAAATGACATTCTTTATCTCTCAGGTTCCATTCTTTTACTCTACCTATAAGGAAGACTGGGCTACAGAGAGTGACTAGAAGTCATTTTCCTTTTTCCAGAAAAGGTATTTGAGGATGTTAAGATTTCTCTGTAGTCCCTTCTTGATTACAACAAAAATATAAGATCACTCTGGGTCAAATACTCTATATACACATACATATATACATGTAAATAATTGTGTTAAATTGTAAGATATATATTACTATCCCTATTTTACAGAGGAGGACACTGAGCATTAGGGGTTGAATAAGTAAAATCTCATAGTGCTATATGCTTAAATCCACATCACATGATCAAATCACTATACTGTGAATTACGACCTTGGCAAAGCTTTCCAAAGTCTAATCGCTCTTCATTTTCAAAATCATGCTCTGAAACACAAAACTTTGAGTTTTTACCTTCTTTTTTTTCCCGAGGAAATAAGTGTACTCAAACACTCATTTACAAAATACTTTTGGAAAGCAATTGTTTAGAGGAAATGAAAGCATGGGCAAAAGAAAAAAAAAGAAGAAGAAGAAAGAAAGAAAAGAAAACCATTTTATCAATGCTTTTAGATAAAATGGGGAGATGTCTTTACCTATAGTAGCCAATCTACCAGTAATTGGCTTTATACAATATTTCTCAAAATGTGATTCAGGGCTACTTATATCAAGATCACTAGGATTCTTGTTAAACGAAGTTTCCTGGAAGCACCTAAAACATAATAAGAAACTCTGTGGATAAGCCCAGGAATCTACATTTAGAGCCTAACTTCTTGGTGGTGCTGATGTCCACTACACATTGAAAACAAATGCCCTAAGGTCTTTTTGTTGCTTCTCATCATGTTAGTGTGACAAATTACAGGGGAATGCTGTTGATGATAGGCAAATGGTAAGTTTTAGTTGGAATAACTTGTGACTTTCCCAGTATCACTTAATGCAGTGGTAGAGCTTGTTTTGGAAGTTCTAGTGCATTATCACCAGCTAATTAGATCAAACATTTGGAATTACTGAAGGATTGGAAACCTATTTGTGTGTTCAGGCTGTCATAATGGATAACGAGGAAGAAAATAAGAATTTTGGAGAAAACTTCTCTCACATGGTGACCTTGTTTTCAAGCCAACGTGCCTACTACTAGGTCACAGAGTTTACTTAAAAGAAATGAGCATTTTACCAAAGGTTCTGCAACGTGTGCTAATCAGAAGCTGCCTGTCAAGTTGAAGTAGCATCAAGAGGCTCAGAATAAGGGCTCTTGGGTGTTAAATGGTTCCTACCAAATACCAAACCTATTATCATGATTGGCTGTTATAGCCCTCTAAACAGCAAAGTGATTAAATTGGTCATTATGAAACCCTAAAGATGCATAATTATGACAAATAAGACTCAAGTGCAAAGAGATTTTTATCTCACTGACTGGATTACATTTCAGGGAGGAATCAATGAAGGAATTTTTTAAATCTCTGTCCGCTGCATGGAAGCTGCTTATTAGGAACTGGATTCTCTTGATCTTTGAGGAAACCTCCTTGTGAGTCATCTTAACACACTCAGTTCAGAAACCTTTCCAGATCTTGAACACTGATCCTAGATGCCAATTCTGTACAACTGGTCTCCATTTACATTATAGCCCTGAATTATACATGGAATGCTCTTTTTGATAATTTTGCTGAGAATCAGATGCCTCTTGACAGGATCCTGGATTTATTCTGAGTCACTCTAAATTGCTCTAAGTCAAGTCCTCAACCTAGATTTAATCCACTTATATTACCATTACTAATGGGTAAAAACCAGGACTATAAAATAAGCTGGTTCGGCACCGTCTATTCTATATCTAAGAATTGAAGAAAAAAAAAAACTGTGACAAAATACCTCACCAAAATAATGATTCCATCCTGGAAACAAACATACTACAAACCCCTTATGACATATCCCTGGGTCAGTAACAATAAGGAGATACCAGGTTGTATCCAGAAATTCTAGCATACTTAGTTTTTTTTTTTCTTTAGAACGATAGAGAAGATTGATCATATCAATACAGTGTCTTGATAGAATACTTCTTAATTATTGACAGATGGACAGAGAGATCATGGAAAAAGAACTCAAACAAGAAGATTTACATGAACTTTGGAATTTGGCAGCTGGATATATACTAATATAGTGTCCAGTATCAAACTGCATTTCCAATCAGATCTGTCATCAGTAGAAACTAAAAATGCTATTTATTGAATAGTGATATTTGTCAAATTACTAGTGTCTTCTTAGGAAGAAGTCCCTTCTAAATACCAAACTATCTGAGGTCTGATGCAAACTATAATTGTGGTGGTTGATGTTTTCTTGAAAGAGGAAATCACCAGGAAGGTAACCAGAATTTCTCTTCATTTATATCATAGACAGAATATAAACTATTCAGTCCCCCATCTTTTTCTTTTCTTCTCTACCTATGAATTTCTTTCACTTTCTTCAGTTCTATTTACCACAATACCTGGAACTATAGTCTCATCTTCAGAACAACTCATTTAGTGTGAAAATTGAATGCCCTTTAAGAAATGAATTGTCAGTATTTGATATCACTGTGCTCCTCTCATTTAAAGAAATGCTATAGTTTTATTGGAGAGAAGGGAACATGGCAAGAGAACGGGAATCAAAACATCCTGAAGGGTGAAAGAGTTTTAATTGTTTTCAAATATGTTTTTAGACATCATAACAACACAGGAAACAGATCAAAATAGATGATGTTGATGAAAATAAGCAAGGGTATCAGGACGACTTTTTTTGTAACTCAACTGCAAGAACCTTTATCAACACAGAGTTTACAAAATACCAGCTGTGTTAATAATTGAAAATATTGTTTTCCCAGGAAGAAAGAAGGACATCAGAAAAGTATATAAAGAAGTCAGTATGTGTTTAAATTTGTATTCTATAATTTTCAAATGAGATTTCAGATTCTACTCTTCACAATTATTCATTATCAAGGATGCCTTACCCTGTGGCCTTTCTATTCTCTGCTTTGATAGCCAATTTTAACTTGTCCCAGAAGCAAGTTTGAGAAAGCACACATGCCTTACTACTACTCTGTTAGGTGCAAATAGACCCAAAGTAAATGCTACCTAAAGAGAATTAACTATGTCATTTTAAGTGAAATAGAGCAAATCATAATGAAAATAGGGTAGCCATATAATATCTGGGGCATTTGAAGTGAAAATTTTTATGTCATTTTGTTATCACTAAATTAAGAAATAAAGAAGTCACCCATTTACAGTGGTTTATGTTTATCTGGTTTCCATGTTGTAGGAAAGCTTTTAGATAAAATGGATCTTTTCTTATTTGTAGAGGAGAAAAGACAATGGAGACATTATCAGAATAGAAAGTCATCTAGATAGAAAGTGATTACAGAGGAAACGCATATTTACCTTTAGAAAATTCACAGACATAAAATTTCCAATTGCCCCCATATGGAAAAGCTTAGAAGGAAAGTAGAAGTTCTGGCATGCTGGAAAAATTTAAAGAGTTTGAATATTTTCATGTATATAGTCATAGGGAAGCAATTCCATGCAATGGTTTAAATAGAAAGAAGCTGTATAAGTAAGTGTTTTCTCCTGGTTGCAAAATATACTTAAAGGTCTTAAAGGTCCCATATCAGAAATATTATTTGTAGGTATGGTACACAATTCAGTATATACATAAAATAAGTCCAATACATAATCATTATTATAGCATAAACATGAATTCACAAATCATTTAAGAAACCTCTTTATAAATGAAATATTGTAAAACTATTCTATCTGATCAATGTTTCCCAAACTCTGATGATTTAATCCTAAAGTATTAGGCTAGTAGATATTTTTTACTATTCTTTTTTTTTTTTAAGATTTCATTTATGTATTGGTCAGAAAAACACAGCTAGAGAGGGAACACAAGCAAGAGGAGTGAGAGAGGGAGAAGCAGGCTTCCTGCCGAGTAGAGAGCCTGATGCGGGTTTCAATCCTGGGACTCCAGGATCATCACCTGAGCCCCAAGGCAGGTGCTTAACAACTGAGCCACCCAGGTGGCTCATAGTAAAAAAAGGTGCCCCTTTTTTACTATTCTTATATGAGGTGGAGATGATAAGGTGATCGAAGTGAGTCAGGGGAGTCAACCCTACCCACCACTCTAGCCCCTGGAATCTCAGCAGCTCAACACAATGAAAATGCCCTCCTCCCTCACATTACACTCTTAGGTGTATCATTCTCTGCTTTGTACTCTGCCATCCTAAAAAATGGCGTTCAAGGTCACCATAAAGTGGGAAGAGGGAGAGAACAGGGAAAGCCACCTTTTACCTCAGCCCAGAAGCAGCACACTTCACTTACACTCACATGGTTGGCCAGAACTCACTCTGCAGGAAAGGCTAAAGAAGAAGTGAAATGAGATGTAGTGAACACAAGGCATCTTCTGTGCTTCAGTCAGCCCTGCCAGCCTCCAGAGGGCTATACACTTCTCTTATCACACATAGTACCATCTCCCCCTCTCTGGGGGAGGCAACCCAGACACTACGTGCCCCTCAAATTCCACAGTCTTACCCATGAAGCCCAGATACTGTTCCTCCCCATCCAACAAATGAGGAAATGAAAAGATAACCTTTCTGTCTCTTCACCTCTGCCATCATATAGACACTGAATACACAATGATGGAACAGAGAAGGTATAATCTCAATAAACTCTTTTGCTGGAAAAAAGAATGAATGGGAGATACATCTTAGCCACAGCTCCAAACCAATCCCAAAATCTAACTGCATGTCACACCATAAAAACTTGCCTGCCCCAACCTGGTCGTTGAGTCTCTGACGGTGTGCTCTTGCCTACTTTTTTCTCCGTGACTCCTAGAGCTGCCCTCTCTAGGGGAAAGGAGGCCATCACTCACCCATTATTTTCTTTCTTTCTTTTTTTTTTTTAAATTTTTATTTATTTGACAGAGAGAAACACAGCGAGAGAGGGAACACAAGCAGGGGGAGTGAGAGAGGGAGAAGCAGGCTTCCCGCCGAGCAGGGAGCCCGATGTGGGACTCGATCCCGGGTCTCTGGGATCATGACCCGAGCCAAAGGCAGTCGCTTAACCAACTGAGCCCCCCAGGCGCCCCTCCCCCATTATTTCCTGGAGCTCATCTGAGGCGGGCATCTGGAGACACGCTCACACCTTGGAGACTGCAACTTTTGCAGCTCAGCATCCTTTCATGGCAGCCCGAAGGATTTAAGAGCATCTGACTTAAATTCTTCCTCTGATCTCAATCACATAGGAATTCAAGAATTACTTCTTTTCTAGAAGCTTTGGCTTTTTTTGGTTTGGGCTCTTAATTTATTTGGTGATATAGAATCTTTAATATCCTAACAGGCTTCTGATCTATTTGCCTCTTGGGAGCAACATGTGCTAATAACTATGCTCAGTGTTCTTTTGAAACACAGCGCTTGAACATGTTTTGCTTCTTTTCCATTCTGAGCTCTACATCCTTCTCCCAACAACTTGATGGTAGCTACCTTGAGGCCCCACGTTTGGTTAGCTTTTTCCCCTGAGTCTCTTTAATCAACTGGAAGGTTTTATTGGCACTTTGTTACTCTTTTAGAATCCAATCTCCTATTATTGGGGATCAAGAATCAGTTGGATTTTCTAACCCTTCAAAGCTCCAAATTTCTGGACAGTTTTCTTTTGTTTCTGCTTGCAAACTTGCTGATTCTCTCTTTCGCTCATCTCTGCCAAAGACAACTATGTTAGTTACATATGGCTGAATAAAAAATGCATAAATAAAAAAACAAAATCAGTTTTTTGTTTGATTAGCCAAGAATAGGAAACATTTATCATCTCATAGCTTCTGTGGATTTGGAATCCAGAAGCAGCTTAACAGGGTGCTCCTTTCTCAAGTCTCTCATGAGATTGCAGCCAAACTGTCCACTACAGGTTGCAGTCTCTGAAAAATGGACTGGGCCTGGAGAGTTGACGCCTAAATTCATCCACAAGGCTGTTAACATACTTGGGGCTTTCCATTGGACTCCTCATGGCATAGCTTCCTCATGGATACATCTCAAAGAAAGTGAGAGTGAGTGAGCAAGAGAGAAGACTGAAGCCATAGTCTTGTATGACCTAATTTTAGAAGTGACATGCAGTCACCTCTGCTATATGCTTTTGGTCACACGTACCAGCGTTAGTATGTCATGGGTACAAAGTATGAATACCAGGAGATGTGGATCATCAAAGACCATGTTAGAGGCTGGTTACCACAGGCAACCAATTGTAGCAAACACAAAGATTTTGAACATCTTTTCAATCTGCACATTCCATAAGTAGCCTACCTCACAAGTTAGCACAGGTAACAGTCTTACTAACTGACCACTCCTCATTTCAGAGATCACACATCTAGTCCTTAACTGGCTAGCAAACTTTCAGTTTGTTTACCAATTAACAACTAAGCCAAAATTACATTCTGTGCTTTTTGTTACAGCAGTGCTTTAGTCTTGGTAATGAGTACCAAATTTTTGTTTTAAAGCCAGGATGGTTAAATAGTAGCAACAAAGCAAAACACCACCAAACCACATACACACACACACACACACACACACACACCACTAAATTATCTTCAATATTTCTTGTTTCCAGGTTCACTGTAACCAATCTATTCTCCCTAAAGTGACCAGAACTTCTTCTGTGAAATACATGTTTGAGCATAATCAATCTGTCAGTGAAAACTCTTTGGCTCCAGAGCCTTCAGGACAAAGTTGTTTTCTTTACTGTTGCTTACAAGGCTCTTTGTACTCCAACCTTAGTCTACATGTCCATCTTAGTCTCCAACTAATCCCCACAGATATTTTATACTTTAATCCCACAAAACTCTTCCCTATCTATGGAATATCATAAGCGGTTTTATTACTCTGTGTTTTGTACCTGCCAAGTACTTTACCTGAGATTATATGCCTTCCCCAAGAAACTGTATAAACCCCTCAGGTCACTCTTCATTTATGCTACTATTACAGTGTATACTATACCTTTACTAGAGCACTCTTACTATGTTTTATTTAATTATCTCCTGAACTACAATATTTATTCCTCAAAGGAGCTACACTATAAATTACTTTTCATTACTATAGAGGCCTTATCAATCATATTTCCTAACTTACTGGATTCTGAGTAGTGATCATATAGTAAATGTTTATTAAATGCAAATAAGCGGGGCACCTGGGTGGCTCAGTCATTAAGTGTCTGCCTTCAGCTCAGGCCATGATCCCAAAGTCCCAGGATCAGACTCCCTGCTTGATGGGAAGCCTGCTTCTACCTCTCTTACTACTCCCCCTGTTTGTGTACCCTCTCTAGGTGTGTTTCTTTCTGTCAAATAAATGAAAAAAAAATCTTTAAAAAGAATACAAATAAACAAATATATAAATTATATAATCTTCTTCTTTCTATCCTTACCATAAAGCTAAGCTCCCTAATCTCATCATACCTATAGTAGACATCCAATAAATATTTAACAATTGTAAAATGGATGAAAATAGCTTATTTTTCTAATTGTACCTGTTCTTCCTGGGTGATAAAATTTATTTACATCTTTATTTATATTCTACACCTTCTAAAAATTTAACTCCAGTCCAGATCCCTACCCTGAGTGTTAGGCTCATATAGCTAAGTCTTTGATAAAAATTTCCATCTGAAATTCCCCATAGTTAAAAGTCCTATAGTTAAGAGTCTCTTATGGTTTCTCTCCCTCTCTGGTTTCATTTTATTTTATTTTTCCTTACCTTCCCCTATGTTCATCTGTTTTGTTTCTTAAATTCCACATATGAGTGAAATCATATGGTATTTGTCTTTCTCTGACTGACCTATTTCACTTACCATAATACCTTTTAATTCTACCCATATTGTTGTAAGTGGCAAGATTTCATCCTTTTTGTTGGCTGAGTAATACCACATCTTCATCCATTCATCTGTCTGTGGGCATCTGGGCTCTTCCCATAGTTTGGCTATTGTGGACATTGCTGCAGTAAACGTTGGGGTGCATGTGCCCCTTCAGATCACTACATTTGTATCCTTTGGATAAATACCTAGTAGTTTAATTGCTGGGTCATAGGTGGCTTTATTTTTAACTTTTTGAAGAACCCCCATACTGTTTTCCAGAGTGGCTGTTCTGCTTGCGTTCCCACCAGCAGTGTAAGAGAGTTCCAGTTTCTCCTCATCCTTGCCACCATCTCTCGTTTCCTGGGTTGTTAATTTTAGCCATTCTGACTGTTAATATTATTACTTTTGTGCTGACATAGAGAACACTCTGTGGCTCTACCCTTCACCATCTGGAGACACATGTCTTGCTTCCTCTTTTTCTCTCTGCAAGGCACAAATGTGGGAGCCACACCTAACTAACCTAATAATTTATTGTCCTTAGGAGATACCATTCTCTCATGAAAAATGCTGTTTCTGCTGCATGACTCCTTCTCTGACAAAATGTTAAGTATTTATTCTGGACAACCCTTCCTATAGGCAGCCCTCTCTAAAAACATGTGTTGGCTGAGTGCACGGTTATCAAAAATTTTAACATTGAAAAGCACAAAACCTAAAATCAGAATGTATTTTGTAATTTACCTATTAATTAATTCACTGGTAAATGTCATCTTAGATGTTGAGATTGTCCTCGAATGATTGAGGTGATCCATCTCTGCTTTCCTTTTTGTGTCTTAGAAAGCCAGGCTTTTAGTTTGGTTTCAGCAAGAGCATCAAGAAAACGATATAAAAAGTTTGGTTTTCTATAACTTCATTTTTAAATAGAATCTCATGTGACCTTCCTGGATACTATTCATACTCTGTCTCAGACTAGATTAAAAAAAATGCCTCCGTGAGCAATGATTGGTTAACACAGAGAAAAGATAACATTTCACCCACGGGAGGAGTTTGGGGCAAGCAAAGACAGTGACAAGCAGATAAACAGAAAAGGAGGAAGCCACTGGGAAAAAAAAAAATTCTTGGGTACTTGAAAAGCCTTGGCTGAGGGGCGCCTGGGTGGCTCAGTTGGTTGAGCGACTGCCTTCGGCTCGGGTCATGATCCCGGAGACCCGGGATCGAGCCCCACATCGGGCTCCCTGCTCGGCGGGAAGCCTGCTTCTCCCTCTCTCACTCCCCCTGCTTCTGTTCCCTCTCTGGCTGTGTTTCTCACTGTCAAATAAATAAAATATTTAAAAAAAAAAAAAAAAAAAAAAAAAAAGAAAAGCCTTGGCTGAGACAGCCGGGTAGATAAAAAGAAAAGAGGAAAAACAAAATCAGCCCTGCTAGTAATTGGAGAGGCTGGAAGAATGGAGGGTGGAGGCTCAGAGGGAAAAAGAAGAGCAAATGAACACTATAGGTGGGTGTGGGAAAATAGGAAAAGGTTGAAAAAAATGAGAAACAATTCAAAAGGATAGAAAATGGGAACATCTGGAGTCTCGCTTCCCAGTTATTTCATTAACTTCTTACCACAAGAATCATGTGTGATTTGGAAGATTTTCCCCTCTTTCATTTAAAATAAATAAATATTTAAATAAGGAACGGCTGCCTTATGAGACAGAGTTCAAAATCAAGGTGAACTAACAGTATACATTCAGATGATTTTGAAGCTCAGTTTCTATTATAGGAAATTGGAAAACTTGGCTAGTGTGCCTCTGAACACAAGTCATACTGTCTGCATTTCCTGCATTTGCCTTCCATCCCTGACATTCTGTCTATAAATGTTTTCTTCTTTATACAGTTCATTCTTGCCCATCTACCAGTTGCAAAAGATGTTGCTGCCTCTCTTTCACCAATAGCAATTGATGAAAGCCTGAGAGTAGCCCAACCCTCTCTCTTCTTCTCTATCTGCAGAATTGGATAGAGTGATGATTCCATTTTATTCCATAGCTCCTCCTTCCTTCAAAGGCGGATACTATGTGAAGGCACTGAAGTTTCCAAATTGCCATTTTTTACTAGAGGAAAAAAAAAATTTATCAGGAGCCCACAAGTGATTGAGATGCGCTTTGTACTTCCACTTTATACCTCCAGTTCACACGTGTCCATTGTTAGTGACATCTTCACCCTTAGACACCTTTGTCACACATGGGTAGGCTTCCTTAGCTATCTGTGCGAAGGTTTTCTTGTGAGACTATCTAAAAGAAGCTGCCATGAGAAGAATAATGTTATTTCCATAGTTGGAGTTCTGCTCAAATCTGTGCGGACTTGAGGGTTTTTTGTTGTTGTTAAATAATGCTCTCAAAAATCAGGTCTGCAAGAGAACAAGGGACAATATTGACTAAAGTACAAAACAATTCAGCAAGTGACCTTCATGCTTTTAAGCAGCTAGCCAATCAGAATTCATGGCAAGTAGATACCATCCAATCAGTATTCATTTCTCATGATTAGTAACCAGCTGATGTGAGAAAATGGATGAAAGGCAGCATTCAGGTATGTGATGATTATAAAATAATGGGTCAGAATGTAATTCTACAAAGCTACAGGGTTAACAGGCTTGGAAAATATATTTTATAGCTTTGGAAGAGATGCTATTTTTTTATAAGATCTTAATATCAATAGTATAATAGAGTAGAAACCTCCAAAACCAAAGATAAATTTATAACATGATACCTGTTGTTTTCTATTTGTCACAAAAAACTCAAATTTAGGTGAATGTCTAATGACTTGACTAAGGAAAAAACTATTTCTATCAAGCTGGTGGTGGGTGGGTGTTAATTTCCCATTATCTTTTCAAGAACTCAGCTTTGGAGGGCAGAATCTTTTAAACCTGTATTAATTTCTATTGTGTTTGATCAATAAGCTCACTTCTTTTCTTCTTTCTAAATTTTTTTTGTGATGAAAAAATTTCATATGAAACAACTTTCATTTATCCCCAGGAATACCATGTCTTTGTTGGGTTATAGTTAATGGAGTTAAAATGGGAAGAGAACTGTCTGGGACAATGGCATTTTGACCCAGGGTTGAAAACAACTCTCAGAAGTACTCCCCAAAGCTCAGGTTATCACCAGTGAAATAACAATTCACCTCTCTGTTTTCTTTTACTGAAACTGACACTGTAAGTAACAAAATATAGTGAGGTTTCAAAGAAAGGAAAATGACCTTTAAATTTTCTGAAGTGTAAAGGCCACTTCATGCAACAGAGAACAGCAAGAGATACGTGGCCTTAGGAGGTGAGTGAGATGACTCAGATTAGGGAATAAAAAGGAAACGCAGCTGGGACCTTTGGGCTTGTCCTTTCTGAAGACACAAGGACCAAGGTCTCCTTTAAATGGAAAATAGAGGTGGATGAGCCTCAAAAGACCTGGTAAAAATCATAACCAAAGGTCTCAATAATTATTCAAGGTATCTAAGAGTTCCAAAATTAGTTAACTTTCTATATTCTCATATTTCCATTACATTTTTATAAAACAAGGATTGAAGGCAATACATATGAAAATTAATATGGAAATATTTCCATATTTCCTGCTGTCTATAGTCTCAAAGTAAAAATTAACACAATTTTTTTTACACTGAGTGAAAGACAAACTCCAAACTGAGGGATATCGATAGGACTTATTTTTTTTTGATATAGAATAAAGTTGAAGAATTGCAAACATGATCTCTTCAGAAGGTCAGAGAACTGTGGTAATTTTCCAAATTATAAAGAGATTATTTTAGCAACTAAATTCAATAGGAGAAAAATAGTTACAGTCTACTTTTTTTTAGTATCATTATGAAACTCCAAATAATAACAAATGTACAGTTTAAATGAAATGATTATTTCTTAAAAGGGAAATGAATTGGCAAAGGATAAATAATATGAGAACTTAAAAGAATGTTTCTCTATATGTCAAAAATCTCTCCCAGTTCTAGGATAAAGTCTAAGTCTTGGAATCTAACATGGAGTCATATATTTTATATGACAACTTATCTTAAAATAAGGTGCAATGAATTGCAGGTACTAAAATCTTACTGAAGTTGGTTTTCAGCCAAAGAATATGTGAATTTAACTTAATAGAATATGTAAGAAAAATAGTGAAACAAATAAGCTAGTGATGAAGGGAGAGCCTGAAACAGAAAGATCTTAAACCTCATCAAAAATCCTTCAATCTCTGCAAAGATTATTTGCATTTAGGATTATTTAGCAAATATTTATTAAACACCTACTGTATGCAGAGATTAATATTTGAACTAATGGAAAAGACACCATGATTAAAAGGAATGATCTATGTCCTTTCTTTGTCTACTTAGAGGAGAGTAATCTGATAAATTGTGATCAAAATTACTCATGAAATTGCAGTACTCACATTCTGTTCTTGGAGATTTTGGAAAATGGAGATTTGTTAATCTCCCTTGGAAGCTTATTCCAAGGCTGTGTCAAAAGATTACATACTAAACTTATAATGAGGATAATAGCCACTAATTCCTGTTTATGTTCCCAGGCCTCAAGGTACTTGTAAAGAAAATCATAGAACCATCAAAGCCATGCTTTCTGATATCAACCCAATTCTTGATGCTGCTGGGAAATAGTTGTATCTAATTCTTCCTGAATAACTCATATACATTCCATAATAGCTATAACAAGAGTTTTCCATTCTTTTCAAGTTTTTACATCTCACAGTATTTTTAGCTTCTCACTATTTTCTGCCAGGTAAGCTAGAACATTTGGGCATCGGCATTTTCATCTTCCTTTTCTCTTCTTCAAACCACCTTCCTAAAACAAATACTAGTACAAGCTAAATATTCTAGGATTGATGGAGAAGCTTCAGTAAGACCGACTACCCTAGTCTTTTCTTTCTTCTCTCTCCATGTGCTCTTTTTTCTATCTTCCAAATATTCTATTTTGTCAACCCTCATATATATTGATCTTGTTTTGCCTTCACTTTGCTCTGTTCATTCTTAACTCTCTGCCTTAAATGCATAAGACTTTGTTTTATTGATTTTTATCTATTTTACAATGTCATCCCTCTTTACCAATAAATAAATTTCTTCTTCATTTCAGTCAAATTTCTGAAAACAATAGATCTCACTTTGTAGTCATCTCCTTCATTTTCAATTAAATTTGGCCATAACCAGTTTCTTCCTAATTGCAAAATCAAATGGTCTGGCCATCATCTTAATGTTAGCACTCGGTCCTCAACCATTATTTCCTCTTAAAACCCAAACCTCCAACCATAAGGCCACAGCTGGGCCCTATTTCTTTCTTTTTGTCTTTCCTTTCCTTTCCTTTTTTTTTAATCCTTTTTTTTCCTTTATCCTTTCTGACCTCTCCTCCTTTTTCATTGCAAACTGACTTTCATTTTCTGAATTTGTGAAATAGGATAACATTTGTTTGTGTGTTCCTTTGGATGAGGTCATCAATGAATAGAGCCTGTTTACTTAACAGTAATACAATTAATAATACTGTATTTCTATGCTTATTTCCCCCTTGTAATTTGTCACTGTCGTAAAAGGAAAAAAATGTGGTTGTTGCCTTGCTTTTCAAAAATTTATAGTAAATTACTGATGAATCTGAAAGACTACTGGATTAGAATATTAAAGATTATAGTAATTTAGCATCACTGATTTTGAGTTTTCTTACCTGCAAATGAAGATTACAATGTCTGTCTACATCATCGTTGTAATAATCAGATGACACATTGTACATAAAAGTGCCTTGTAAATATTAAAGCACTATTTTGATCCGTCACATATTCTTACTAGAAATCAATGTTCACTATTTATTTATTTATTTATTTATTTAAGTAATCTCTAGATCCAATGTGGGGCCCCAACTCATGACCTCAAGATCAAGAGTCACATGTTCTGAGTCAGTTAGGTGACTCCCTGCTAATGTTAAATAGATCCGTATATTGTCACAGTTGTCCTCTAGTTTTCTCTTTTATAGGGAACATTGCTTTTCCTTCTGCCATATGAAGGAAATGACTATATTCCTTGCCTTAAGATATGATTATATCCCTTCCAAGTCCTTCCAATTCCTATAGCTATGGCCTTGGGGATTTTACCTTCCATGACCACTTAAAAATAATAGCTACTCCTCTGTCATAACATAACAGAAATACCAATTTCTTAAATAATCTAGGGTGAATTTAATTCATTCAACTCTTCCAGGCTGTGAAACAATATATTCTTTCTATTTTCACTTGGTCCTCTTTTCTTCCTTCATAACCAAACCACTGGAACTTACCCCAGTCTACGATTCATATTTAAACTTGAAAGAAAGCCAGGGCAGGAATAGAGAGAGAGACAGAGAGAGAGGTAGGGAAGGAAGGATGGAGGGAAGAAAGGAAGAAATATGGAAGAAGGGAAAAAAGAGAAACAAAAGAAAGAAAGGGCAAGAGGGAAGGAGGAAGAAAGATTACAAGACAAAGATTTTCAATGTTCTGTTGTGTTCACTGGTGCTCTGTTATTTAAAAACATACATAAGGGCACCTCTGTGGCTTAGTCAACTGAGTGTGGAACTTTTGATTTTGTTCATGATCTTAGGGTTGTGAGATTGAGTCCCATGGTATGGCAGGCTCTGTGCTCAGCAGGGAGTCTGTTGGAGATTCTCTCTCCCTCTGCCCCTACCCGCTGTGTGAGTGTGTATGTACATGAGAGAGAGAGAGAGAGTGCATGTGTGTGTGTCTGTGCTCTCCCTCTCTCTCTCAAAACATCATACCTAGTTAAGAAAATAAGAAGAGACTTGAGACACATTCAGTAAGGAGGAATAATCAAGGTTAGATCTTCATTTAGTAGGTACAATTCCAGCTAGTAGAGTATGTCGTCAAAAGGCATTTCAGGAAAAGGACAAAACCAAGGACAAAATTGAGTTGGTAAGGTGTAAAAATAAGAGATTCTAAGTAATCATGTCTAGGAGGAACCTATGCTAACATTAGAGGGATTGGGCGGTGCCTGGGTGGCTCAGTCATCAAGCATCTGCCTTCGGCTCAGGTCATGATCCTGGAGTCCCAAGATCAAGACCCACATCGGGATCTCTGCTCAATGGGAAACCTGCTTCTCCCTCTCTTACTCCTCCTGCTTGTTTTCCCTCTCCAGCCATGTTTCTCTCTGTCAAATACATAAAATCTTTAAAAAAACAAAAAACAAGAAAACATTAGAGGGATTGGGCTGAGTCTGCTTTAGGAAGATAGAATCCTGGATACCATGGTTTAGAAGACACTCTAGATAACATGTGGCTCAACACTCTTCTTGATGTTTGAATTAATGTTATAATATTCCTTCTGAGTGGCTACTTATTCAGAATAAATCTAAAAATTACAATGACAGAAAGCCCACTCTTTTCTGAAGCAACCTAATCCAACTTTGACAACACTGACTATGAGAAGCTTCTTTTTTCACTGAGAGTATATCTATCTTCTTTTCACCTATAGGTCCTAATGTGGTTGTCAAGGCCATACTATACAAGTTAAATTACATGTCTTCTTAATCATCACAAATATATTTAAAGACAGCTGAGGTCCTGCTAAATATTTTCATTTCCAAGCAAAACACTAACAATTCCTTCATTAAAATCTCAGATGATGTGAAATAGTATTTCATATAACAGTGAAACAAAACATGGACTTAACAACATGAAATCCATATCCTTTACTCAATATTATGCTCTCTCTCCTAACATGGACTTTAACAACATGAAATCCATATCCTTTACTCAATATTATGCTCTCTCTCCTAACATGGACTTTAACAACATGAAATCCATATCCTTTACTCAATATTATGCTCTCTCTCCTAAGCATGTTCTTTAATTTTTCTAATATTCATCCTATAGGGTCCTACCTAATACTGAAATTTTCACTATGAATCTGATCAAATAGGATAATATAATACTGTATTATCCATCTCCTCGAGATCATATTTTTCTAGTTATTTTCTGAAATCTTTTTCTTCAAAAAGAAGTCTCCTCTACTGTAATGACCTTTCTTGTCTGCTGGTTTTGCTCGCCCACTTTTGACCATATTGAGTCTTTTCTCTTGTTTATATCATGTCTTCAATAAAATTAGTTGGCTTAGTTTTACAACTGCTAAACTAATTTCTTCCTTCAGTCCCTTCCCCTTACCATTTCCCCTTATCTTGTCCTTGTATACTTAATTGTTTTGAACCAAAATAAAGGAGTTTTTATTCCTTCTGACAAACTGGAGCTATTTTATAAAGAATATTTATTGAAAGACTAATAAATTTGCATTTAATTAAATAGACAGTGAGAAGCCACTGAAGCTTTTTGATTAAAAAAAAAATTAGGGGCACCTGGGTGGCTCAGTCAGTTAAGTGTCTGTCTTTAG
Source organism: Spilogale gracilis (assembly GCA_004023965.1). Lineage (NCBI taxonomy): Eukaryota > Metazoa > Chordata > Mammalia > Carnivora > Mephitidae > Spilogale > Spilogale gracilis. The sequence continues at coordinate 6,419 of PITA01004627.1, read as the reverse complement.
CTCATGTCATACTCCTGGGGTTCTGGGATCGAGCCCCACATTGGGCTTCCTACTCAGTGGGGAGCCTGCTTCTCTTTCCTTTCTGCCTGCTGCTCCCCCTGCTTGTGCACTTTCTTTCTGTCAAATAAATAAATAAAATCTTTAAAAAAATTTAAGTAGACGAATATGGCAGCCATAAATAGAACTGACTGAAATGAGCAGAAACAAGAGTATAGTTTGAAGAAAGCGGCATTATTGCTCCCTACAGTGATGTCAAAGGAAATAGAACAGAATATTGGACATGGTGACAGAAGCTGTACAGTTAACTAATGATTGATATGAACGAGGGGAAAATCAAATTTCCTTATAAGATTTCTAACAGTGGCGACAGTATGTTAGTTAAAATTCTCCAGCAAAAAAGAACCAAAGAATTACATTTATATAAAGAATTGACTTATACAGTTGTGGAGGCTAAGTCCCAAAATCTACAGTCAGCAAGACTGGTGAACCAGGAAAACCAGCGATGTAGTTCTAGTCTGAGTCCGAAAGCCGGATATACCAAGTGAGCTGAGGTTATAAATCTCAGTTGGAAGACAAGAGAAAACTAATGTTATAGCTCAGGCAGAACAAGTTCCTTCTTCTCCATCTTTTTGTTCTATTGATGTCTTCAGCTGAGGTCCATCTTCATTAGGGAAGATGAACTGCTTTATGCAGTCTACCAATGTAAATGTTAATCTCATCCAGAAACACCCTTACAGAAACACCAAGAATAATGTTTGATCAAAAGTGTGGCACCATGTTGCCCAGTCAAATTGAAACCTAAAATTAACATTGAGAAAATAGTGAAATGATAAAGCCAAAAGAGAAGTTCCTTTGGCAAGAAGATATTATTGGTACATGCTGAGTTTGAGGTTATGAAGACATGTGAAGATGACCATATAGATGGCTATAAATGATAAGCTGGGACTCAGAAAGACATAAGGATTTGAAATATAGATTTGTGTTTCATTTATATACAGGGTACTATGAAGGACTTTTAAGAAGTTAATAAGCCAAGTAGAGAAAGTCAAGTATCACATGGTTTCACTTACTTGCGGTGCATGAGGGGTAACCTGGAGGACAGTGGGAGAAGGAAAGTAAGTGGGAAGCAGGGTAATCCAGGGAGAAAAACGAAACAGCAGAGACTTTGGACACAGAAACAAACTGAGGGACTTGGAGGGAGGGGGGTGGAGGGATGGGAGAGCCTGGTGGTGGGTACTGGAGGCACCTAAAGCGTGGAGCACTGGGTGTGGGGAATGGGGAATGAATCTTGGAACACTGGAAAAAAAATTTAAGTAACAATAAAAAAATAAAATTAAAAAAAAGTTAATAGTGTAGGATACTTATTAAGAAAGTACTTAGGATGATGACCAAGAACACATGAACACTTTTGTGGTTTTAGAAATCTCTATGGTCAGAAAAGTAGGAGGGTAGCTGGGTGGGCACAGAAGTACAGAAGCCAAGAGAGCAGCTATTCTTGAATAAGTCCTCTCTCTTCACTGTCTCTGCACTATCATCTCCCTTCTCTCTTACTGTCTTAAACTTTCATTAATCAGGCTCCTGACTTTATAGATTTACAGAAGTTGATTTCTCAGGTACATTACATTCTGTGTCCTGTTGTCTTTCTCATTTGTCTTTTAAATGGAAGAATCCTCCAAAGCTCTATCTTCTACTTTAGTCATCTCTGTAAGTCAGAAAAATGCAAACCTATATCCCAATTGCTTCCATTAGTTTCAGACCTATATACAATAAACAGACCAACAAACCCATCAGGATGTCCATATTTGTATTTCAAACACAAAGTATCCTAAATAGAACCAATAAAATCTGATAAAAACTCTGTAATGGCTCAGGAACCCTCCAAGATGCTGAGAACAACTTTGATTTGTTTTTTTTTCTCTCTCTCTCTCTCGCCCCTTGCTATCCTCCATTTCCAAGGCCAAATCCTACCAATCTTAACCTAGAAAACATCCTCCATATTCATACCTTTTGCATTATTACTGCTATCACCACCACCATTCAAATTCAAAAACTCATTGTTACTTACATATGGTATTAATCTCCTACACGAACTTTCCATATCTAGTTATTCTCACCTCTACTCTGTCCTTATGGACTGCTGCCAAATTCATCTTCCTGAAGTACTTAAATCATGTCATGCTACTAACCCAAAATGTTTAAGTGCTTTTTATTACTCATTGAATAAAATCCAAACTCCTTAAAATAATATTTAACACCATCGACATCTGATAATATCCCGCATTTCTAGATGTTTCTTCCTTTTCTCCCTTTCAGAAATTCAGTACTTCACTCAAACCACATGGCCTTTTCCTGTCTGTCCCAGTCAATTTGTTCATTCTATTTTCCTTGCCAGTAATGTCCTTTCTATTCATTCTCATCTCTGAAACCTTTCCAATTGCCCCAGCAGAAGGTAATGTATGATTCAAATGTTTGAGGCTGTATCGCAAGTGTGTTATAGACATTATCATCATAAATTCTCACAATAACCCTGTCATATATTACTCTTTTCTAAATTTTACCATTGAATAAGCTGATATTTATATGGGTTTTTAAAACTATTAAAAATAATTAGTTTTTAATTATTTTTAAAATTAAAAAACTCAATTTTCCATATTTGTCTGATATCAAAATTAGTACTCTTAACCTTAATCCAAATATTTTTTACTTTAGCATCACCTCTCTGGTACAGTCATTAGTCCTGTGGCTTCACTGAAGCCATAATAATGGGAGAAAAATTTTAATAGTGACATATTATATATTTACAAAAATGTCTTTTTCTTAGTCTGGTTTATAGAAGCATAATTTACATACAGTACAATTTACCCTTTTTAGTGTACAGTTCTATTAGTTTGGCATTTCTACCTTTATTTTCCCAAGGTTCTCCTTTTAGAATCAGCTGATTTACATTTTACCTTGGTAGTTTGATTTAGTTTTAACAACTTGTGGCTTTTCTTTTTCCCTACATTTCTTTGGAAATGCTGGGTGTTGTCAACATTGTTACCGGTAACTTATCAAATACTTTTTTATTAACTGATAGAACTTGTTCATACAATGAGAAACTAAGTAGTGTATAATCATGGGCAGAATTCATGGATAGTCTACCAATAGATCTTTCCTATTACTGTCCTACACCTAATGAAATTTATACTCTTTTTTTTTTTTTTTTTTTTTTAAGATTTTATTTATTTGACAGAGAGAAACACAGCTAGAGAGGGAACACAAGCAGGGGGAGTGAGAGAGGGAGAAGCAGGCTTCCCGCCGAGCAGGAAGCCCGATGTGGGGCTCGATCCCGGGTCTCCGGGATCATGACCCGAGCCGAAGGCAGTGGCCCAACCACTGAGCCACCCAGGCGCCGCCGAAATTTATACTCTTTAAATTATTTTCTTCATCTTTATCTAATGGATGTGTAGAATTTATAGAATGTATATAGCTATATAGCCACAAAATATCTAAACAACTTATCTTCTCAAATGATAGTTCAAAGCACTTTAGAAAGAAATCATAGGGGAAATGTGGGCATGGAATCCATGTTTTTAAACATTTCCACTAAATCTATGCAATGATTTGTCCATACATTCTTTTATCCAGTAAACATTTATTGAGCACCTTCTTCTATGTGAAAATCATAAAAATTTTCCCTTATACAGCCCACACCTAACAGGTGTTCTAATAGACTGATTTCATATATAGTATGTAAAGGAAATCCACAGGGTGATAATGACTGACAAGAATTAATGGCTAAGTTAATTAAGTGTTGTTGTCACCAAAGGAGTAGAGAAATTTCTTATTTTTTATTAACTTTTAAGAAGAGCTAAGAAGATAATATCTAACGTATTATTCATGCTCAGCAGCAGTGAAATAATAATAATTAGGAAAAGAAAAATTGATGCGCATCAAGAATGGTTTTAAAGCTTCATGTAGTAGGTCAACCAGAGCATGAGAAATAAGAGAACTAGTTTTCCTATAAAAACAGGAATCCTTTTAGTAATGTGAAAGCAAAAGAGAAAGTATTCCCCTGTAGGGTTAGTGACAATAAGATAAAGCCCTTTTAAAGAGCTTTATCATGAAGTACTAACAATAGTTTTCTAGCCATTATAGTCTAAACAGATCATTGCCCTAGTTTAGAATATCATCTTGGGTTTTGACCTCTCTGTTTATTAAATTTTTGGAAAAAAACAGGGACATGTACAGGCATAATTTGTCATAATATACCTCTCATTGACACTGTACAGGCATAATTTTGAGCTTTTCTTTTTCTCTTGAGAAAGAGCAGAGGTGCATAAGTGAAGATGGCAGATGGGGAGTTGGGAGAGGGAGAAAGAATCCTAGGCAGGTTCCATGCCCAGCAGGGAGGCAAAGCCTGGCCTGATCTCAGGACTCTGAAATCAAGAGTCAGCCTCTTAACTACTGAGCCATCATGGTGCTCCAAATTTTGAACGTTCAAAATAAGAGTTAAGAAACCTGTTTTGCAGCCCTTTTCTGACTCCAGGCCCACTGCTCCACAGCTTCCCTTCCAGTAGTATTCACTGCCTATCCATCATGGAAGTAATTCTCATTCCTCAGAATTATCTGAATACACCCTTTGATTTTCTAGCCCTGGCATGCCTTGGAGAGGTTGAATAAACTGTTTCCCTTACTCTGTCTGCTTCCTTTTTGTCCCCGTTCACAACTCCCATAACATCATTAAAATAAAAAAGGATTAAATGAATTATGTACAGTCATTGCTACAAAAACCACATCATATATATATATATATATATATATATATATATATATACACACAATAGAGCTCATCACAACACATCTATCACAGAATTTAGAGGAGGAATTCTCTCACATACTGTACCTGCTAACCAGTACCAAAATTATCCCTTTTTTAATAAGTACATAAATATTCTATTTTTAAAGAATTTTTGCGAGTGCGAAGTGTCGTATTCCCACACTAACAATCTGAGTTTTCACACCCCATAGAAATTTCTACATAGATTCATGATATATACATTCAAATGCACAGCTAAAATATTCAAATATACAAAATAAGTCAAAGCAAGAACTTTTTTGTTCTGACCTAAAAGTACCTCATTAGCGCAGATGTCCAAGATAGACAGCCCCAAATACACTGAGGTCCAAGGGCAGGAAAGAGCCCTTACTTCTGTAGACTAACAAATGGATTCATGCAAATTAGTGTGTGAACTTGAAGCCATTATTGTGACAAACTGATTGGCATACACACGCTGCCAAGGGGAAAACACCAGCTAGGCAGCATTACTATTGCCACTGCCATAATTATTGCCAAAACCATGAGAACTTAAAGCTTTCTGGATGAAAGACTTTTGAGGGAAAAACAATCTATCCTAGGTTTTGCTCTGTGGACATGAAATTACTTTTCAACCTTTTCTTCTTATTTATCCAACTCATTTCAGAAGATGAAACACCTATTCCAAGGTGAGGAAGGAGGCTTCTGGGGAAAAGAAAAAATAAATTCTTTAGGACGGTCTTATTATTTTCTGTTCATTCTCCTGATCCTTTTTTTTCCTGCCTATTTCCCTGATTTTAATTTGTCTTACTCCTTTTCTATCCTTTTGCCCTCAATTTTTCAACATGTCCTGCGTCTTTTCTCTCAGTGTCTCATCTTCCAAACTCTCAGAATTATTGTCAGTAATCAGTCATATCTTTGCTACATTCTTTCTTTTCTGTTACTTCTTTAAAGCATCTCTATGAATACTGACTGCTTCAGAGAAACCATGGTACCAATTATTGTGCCTGAAGAAGTGACAGTAAAAGTAGACATACTTGAAATGAGGGCTATGGAGCAGCAGTATGATGGTTAAGAGTACACATCTTGGAAAAAGGTGGGTTTGCATATGAACCCACACACTGCCATTTACTAGCTATGACAAGGCCAGTTTATTCATTCACGACTCTGAGCTGAACTTCAAGCAGATCTTATAGTCAGTAATATCTGGCTCATGGGATTGTTGAGATAATAATCTAAAGCATTTAGCAAACTGTCAAGAACCTAAGAGACCAAAGTAACAACACTGAGATGGTGTTAAGATGATAGCCATGGAGGAGACAGTTGTGATATGGTGATCATAGACTGATTTTTCAGCCTCTTTGTCAAGAGGGGCAGTTACCTTCATCCATTTGAACTGATCATGATTTGCATATTTAAAAGCAGGGAAGGAAGTACTCTGCCATAGCAGTTGCTTAAGCATTGTGGTCAGGCTTAAATCTCTTCCTGTTTCCAGAGATAGATTTACTTCATACATGCCTCAAAAATGCAAGCCCTACTTTGTCCTCCCTACTGTTTTTCCCCCACTCTTTTTTTAAGGCTTTATTTATTTAGTTGAGAGAGAGAGAGACTGTGAGAGAAAGCA